>SZWC01030475.1:7062-24315 GCA_023375785.1 Penium margaritaceum | reverse complement strand
CCAGGCGGCTGCCATGACGTCTCGGGTGCTTGCTGGGGTACTCTGCAGTTTTTCTGCAGACGCTAGAGTTTTCTCGGTGGACAGGCTCTTGAGGCCGATTTGCATGTTTTGCATTGTCCTTCCACAGAATCTCGAGCCGGAAGCTACGACTGGTCACACGCACTGAGAAAGTGCGTAGAAGCTTCCTAGCAACATAGCCGCTGACCGGGCGTCAGTGCCTGATCAGACGGTGACGACAGTCACAGGTCGTACACACAACGGCAACGGTTTGGCTAGGAGACACAAGGCACAGTGTCAGAATGCTTCAATATAGCATATGCAGAGAGAGATGACAAATGACAGGTCCATGGCATAAATACCTGCCGAGGCGCACGGCGGGTGTCGCACGCGGCAGTCCAAAAGCTGTCCTAAAACCGGCCCAAAACAACTGTTTTGGCCGTAACTCTGCGCACACATGTCAGAATGCTACGCCGTCTAAACCTAGACGTGCATAATCAAAAGACGGACGCTACGACTGGTCACATGGATCCATCCATCAACAGCCAGAGGACATACAATGTAAAAACATGCAAATAGGCCTCATGGCCAGTCCGCCGAAAGACGCCTGCAAGACGTACAAAACACAACAGAGAGTCCCGGTGGCATCTGGGACTCTGGTACAGTGGTCGGTCACCTCCAAGCTGGTAGTCCGCCGCCTGTCGTCGCGCCGGTGTCACCAGGGCCGCCTGCCTCAGGGATCTGCACGAGTATGGACACGGCCGAGTGGTCACAGTAAACTTTACGGGAACGGGACAAAGCACAACACTCCCCCATGACCCGATGGTACGCATGTCCATACGCGTGCAGCACTGGTACAACCACAATAGTGGGTGACACAGACAGATGAGACGCAGACGCACATCCCACACTCAAACACTCTCACGCACGGGGCGAAGCCCAACAGAACGAATGGCCACTAGGAACTTTCCGCGGGCAAGTGCCTTCATGAAGAAATCAGCACGCTGCAAGTCAGTGCCAACCCACATGATGGAGGTCACGCGTCGCTCCACCAGATCACGAACGAAGTGATGCTCAACCGCAATGTGCTTTGTGCGAGCATGAAAAACACCAGAGTTCTCCGCAATGGCGAGAGCACTCTGGTTGTCACAACGCAGCACAATGGCGGGTACTGACTGCCCAAGCTCAAGAAACAAACACTGCAACCATACTGCCTCAGCAGCTCCTGCGCCCAAAGCCACATACTCTGCCTCCGACGAGCTACGTGCGATGCAGCCCTGCTTCCCGCTTCGCCAAGACAAAGCGGTACCACCGAGCAGAAACACGTAGCCAGTACGACTGCGCCCATCAGGGCTCCAAGCCCAGTCACTGTCAGTGTAGCCGTCAAGGACCACCGAACACTGCCGACGAAAGCAGAGTCCAAGATACGGCGTGGAGGCCACGTACCGTGCCACTCGCACAGCCGCGTGAAGAGCTCTCGTACGTGGAGCCTGTGAGAACTGAGCGAGGAGGTTGACGGCGAACGCGATGTCGGGACGCGTGGTAGTGGCCAGGTACATCAGAGATCCGATGAGACTAAGGTACAAGGTCACGTCCACTGTCTCCCCCAGCTAAGTAGGGTCATCCACCTTCAGGGCATCCTACCCATCAGGTGTGAGGGGTGTGGAAGCGGTGGGCATTGCACCAAGGAGATCGCTGAAACGCTCCCCCACGACTCGTGCGTATCGGGCCTGATGCAGCAACAGTGTCCGATGTCTGCGATCTCGCACGATCTCCATACCAAGAAACACCGATGCAGGACCGAGGTCCTTCATCCTGTAGGCAGTCTGCAGGACAGCCTTGGCCTCCTTCACGGCCTCCAGGGATGGGGACGCAATCAGAAGGTCATCAACATAGACCAGGATGGCGGTGAACCGCTCGGGTGTCGGTAGGATGAAGAGCGAGGGGTCTGCCTCGCTTTGTACGTATCCAGCGCGAGTCAAGGTGCCAGTGATCCCCCGGTTCCAACATCGTGGAGACAGCTTGAGGCCATACAAGGACTTGCGCAAGCGCCAGATCTTGTCACCGTCCTCAAAGCCTGGTGGCAGAGCCACGTAGATCTCCTCATCCAGAGAGCTATGGAGGAACGCGTTGTTCACATCCATTTGGTGCAGTTCCCTGTCATGTTGCGCCACTACACCGAACAGAGCTCGAGCTAAGGTCATGCGGCCGACAGGGGCAAAGGTGTCAGTGTAATCAACTCCCTCAATCTGAGAGTACCCCTTGACGACCAAGCGGGCCTTGTAGCGTTCCAGTGAGCCATCCGGCTTCACCTTCTTGCAAAAGACCCACTTGACCTGAATCGCCTTCCTCCCAGGGGGAAGGTCGACCAGCTCGTAGACTCTGTGCTCTCGGATAGCGTGAAGCTCATCCTCGCAAGCAGCTCTCCAAGCATCAACATCCTACGATGAGAAAGTCTCCCTCAATGTGCCCGGGTCAGGCGCCATAGAGGGGGAACTATGCGTGGCAAGTGCACACGCCTCAGTGTCAGGCCTGATGGCCACGAGATCAGCTGCTGCGTCACAGGCGATATGGAACTCGCGAGTGACCAGGTCGTGCCCTATGGGGCACGCTGGGTGTACCTCTGAAAGCTCAGTGCGGACACTCAGGCCTAAGGCCTTTGTGCCTGGATCACCGCTCGCGATGCTGCGAGAGGAACGCCTGGGTCCGGGACCCGACGCTCGCTGAGCTCCGGAATCTAGTGGTCGAAGGCGGCCACCGGGCTCACGGGAGTAACCGGAGGTCGAGGGGCGCACCTCAGGCTCAGGAACAGGTACGACCACAGGGACAGGTACGACCACAGCTGGTGAGGGCTGAGACGAGGCAGCCGGAGATGCCGTGCGAGGAGATGCGTGTGAGGGGGACACAGAGCTGGGTGTGACAGCAGGCAAGGCTGGCCCAGACACTGAGACAGGAGTGTCAGCCGACGTAGGGACAGGAGTGGGCTGGACTGGGTCAGACGCCGGAGCAGGGGTGCCAGTGGACACAGGTGATGGTGCAAGAGGAGGCGTGACAGCAGCGGTACCTGTGGGGTGTGAAACAGGCTAAACAGGCGGGATCTCTGGACCAACGGCAATGATAGCCGGATCATCAAGTGCTGGAGACCGAAAGGGGACTCGAGCGGACACATCAGCCTCACGAGAAATGGTCGCTGGCGGAGAAGTCTCCCCCATCCGCCGAGGACCCTCACAGGAAGGGACATGAGTAGCAGAGAGGGCTGTGATCGAAGTCAGATCACGGTATGTGAGTGACTCAAAAAACAGTGCGTCACGAGACTCAATGACACGACGGCGAGTGGGGTCCCAAAAGCGCCAGGCCTTCAACCGCGGGGAGATGCCGATGAAGGCACACAAGCGACCCCGAGGGGAGACCTTGGACCCCTGCTGGTCCTCGGTGTACCATACGGAGGCCAGGGAACCCCAGACGCGAGCGAGACGAAGATCGGCACGGTGGCCAAACCAGAGCTCGTACGGTGTAACATGATCCGGAAGCGGACCATGCGGGAGGCGGTTCCAAACCCAAGTCATGTAGGCAAAGCCCTCAAAGGCGAAGGTCTCCGGGAGACCGCACTCAGACCGCATGGCGTGAACAGCATCCTCCATGGTGCGGTTCCAGCGCTCAGGTACACCGTTCTGCTGTGGGGTAGCAGGAGCGGAGACCTGGTGAAAAATGCCGTGCTCAGCATAGAAGGAGTCCATCTCACCGAGGAACTCGCCGCTGCGATGCGAGCGAAAAGTATGGAGCGGGTGGCGAGACTGACGCTCAGCCATCACGAGCCAGAGCCGAACTGCGAGGGCGGCGTCGCTCTTCTGACGCAGAATGTAGACCCACCGCATCCGGGTGAAATCATCAGTCAGCGTCAGAACATACCGGCCCCTCTCGGACAGGGACTCGACCGGGAGAGGACCGAGCAGGTCCGAGTGGGCCAAATCGAGAGGCCTTAGTGCTCGGGAACGCGAATCAGGGTAAGTGCACCAGTGCATCTTCCCCTGAGCGCAAAAAAGACAGTCGGTCTTGGGTGGCTTCTTGAAAGAAGCCACGTCAAGATCGAGAGCAGGCTGTGTCCGAATGAGGTTCGACACAGTGTCGGAGCCCACGTGACACAGACGACGGCGAAGCAACCGCTGGTGTTCCGGGGATAGAACACCAGTGACAAAAACGCGACCAGAGGAGGAGGGAGAGCAAGGTGAGGAGGGCCAAGTAATGCGATACAAGTCATATATAACTGAAGCACGCAGGACAATGCTACGGGTGTCAAGAGCAGTCACAGTCGCTGAATCAGCGATATGCTCAACAGAGAGACCCATCAGAGTGCAGGCACGCACAGACAGCAGACTGAGCTCAAGATCAGGCACAAACAGCACGTCAGAGAGATACAGGGGCCAGACGGACCATCAAAGCATACAACCCCAACTCCGTGGACCGGCAAGGACTAACCAGAGCATGTACGAACAGAACGGACAGTCGTGACAGGACCAAGTACCACAAAGTCACTACGACAACACGTCATGTGATGGGTGGCACCGGAATTGATGATCCAAGTGCCACCGGAGTCACGACTGGTGAACATCACTGTACAACGAGCAATGGAACACTCGGCATCAGAGGGACGCTGAGCCGTCAGTGGGAAGGAACGACGTACATCACGAAGTTGAGACTCATGAATCCTATCAGTGTAGTCAGGCCCATCATCATCACATGCGGACTATGCTACACCACACGTGTCATCACGAGTCACGAGGACGGACGAACAAGCAGTCTGTGACCCACTCGACGATGACAACACACTTGCATCTCCCTGAAAGCGAAGCGCCAGAAGATGACGAAGCTCGGCGATGGTGTGTTCGCGTGGGTTTGGATCACTGCTGCTCGCTGGTGAGGAAGCAGGAACAGCTGCAATCGTGGTCGCCGCGCGTCCAGAGGAGTGTGCAGGCGACGTGCCGGACGCGGTGCGAGAAGCATGGGCAGCCTGAAGCCCACGAGTGATGCGCGCACAGTCAAGCGGCTGCTGGCACTCGGTGTAGCGATGGGCGCCTCCACAGTTATAGCAGTACACGGAACGGGCACTGCTACCACTAGATGACGGCTATTGCTGACCCGATCCGCGCCTCCTATTCTTCGTCTTCCCCTGGGCAGCTGCTACAACGCCCTGCGTCTGCGTGGGTGTAGACGGGGTCAAAGAGGACGAGGAAGATGAGGTAGTGATGGAGGTGGATGAGGGTGACTGCAGGAGGGAAGATGGTGGTGATGCGATGACTGCTGCAGCGAGGGAAGTCTCTTGATGCGCTACTGCTGCCTTGCGGGCCAATGTCACCTAGAGGAAAAGCTGATGCGCCCAAGGGAGCAGCTACAGAGTGGCCGAGAAGGTCTCGAGGGCAGCGTCGCTGTACCGTGTGAAGATGTCGGTGTACTCCAGGCAAACTCCGAGCATGATCGTCCGAAGCGCCCACAGCTGTGTGCCCCCTGAGGTCCCCAGACGCGTGTAGATACGCATGGCGCGTCGCCAGTAATCTGCCGCAGGCTCCGCTGGCCCCTGACGGAGCGAGTGGAAAGCACGAATGTGTGACGCACGAGTGGCGTGCGTCTCTGCGGCCAGTAGAGACAACGCCAGATCCCAGCCTCCACGAGGATCGGCTCCGGTGCCTGTGCCAGCCTCGCCGAGGAAGGGGCGGAAGTCGACGACAGACTCGCGTGGCATGGCATAGAGAAGTCCGCGCATGGCCCCGGCTGCTGTCAGCACCTGTGCTGGATCTGTAGACTGGTATGGGCTGTGGTAGTAAGGCCATACTCCCTCGGAGGTGGCCCACACCTGAAACAGGATCTCCCAGCAGTCGAAGCCATCCTCGCTGATGTACCGTGGAGGTGGTGCCTCAAAGTCCTTTGGCTGCCGCTCCGTGGGGAGAGCAACCGCAGGCTGAGGAGGGCGAGAGACGGGAAAAACTCCTGGGAGAGGGTGGTCACCTGGGAAGTCAGGTGACGGTCGTATCAGGGACACGGGTGGAGGTCGGGTACCCGTCTGCAGCTGACGGAGGCGCTCCTGTAAAAGACGAATCTCCTGATCCTGGGAGTCATCCTCGAAGCCTGGCATGAATGGCTCGTCATCAAGTAGGTCAGCAGGTGGTGGAGAAACAATAACAAGAGGTGAAGCCGGCGGAGCACCTGTCACGGGCACCTGGGCCGAGTGCTGGGTAGAGGCCGCAACGCCGGCAGCTCCCTCAAAAATCCGCGAAGGAACCGTGGACTGAGCACGTAGAAGCTCAGTCAGCGTACGGATCGCGTCAGTCTGCTCTCGCTGCAGACGACGCAGCTCATCCTGCTGGCTGCGCAGGTCCTCAATGGCCTGCGAGCGAGGGCTCAATACCCCTGAAGAAGAAGAGGAGGGATCACCTGGCCCCTTGTCCTTGTCGTCGGGCGAACTCATGTCGTCGCTCACTATGGGACGACAGGTCAAGTTTGTCGGATTTCAAAACCGTCTATGTTTCTTGAGGAGTTGAAACCCTGGCAACTTTTGACTTTCCGGGTGAAAATTTGGCTAAGTGTAATGCTGACGTCAGCAATTGGTTGCTGACGTCAGCACGACCTGATGACGTCAGCAATCAACAATGCTGACGTCAGCTCGTCCCCTCCTTCCCCCCCCTTTTCTTCTGTCACGGTTCTGCGCGAGTGTGGAGCCGCTTCGCGGTGGCGCACGGCAGCTCCGCGGAAGCTGCGCAGCAGCTTCCCCCCAGCTGCTGCAACAACTGTGCTGTCAGCTGCAGCAGCAGCTGCGTAGCTGTGTGTGCAGCGGTGGCATCAGCGGCTGCGCTGCTGCTGCTGCTGCTGCGAGCTGCAGCTGCTGTTGGTTGCCGCCGCCGCGCGCTGCTGTTGCTGCCACTGCTGCGCTGCTGCTACTGTTGCTGCCGCTGCTGCTCTACGGTGGCCGCCGCGACTGCCGCTGCTGCTGCTGTGCTGCTGCCGCCGCTGCCGCTGCTGCGCTGCTGCTGCGCTGCTGCTGTGGCCGCTGCTGCCACGCTGCTGCTGCGGCCGCTGCTGCTGTGCTACTGCTGCCGCCGCCTCTGCTGCTGCTGCTCTGCTGCTGCGGCTATGAGAGGGCGGCTGCACGCACTGCAGCCGCCACGCACCTCTGCGTGGCGGTACACGCCGCTGCTGCTGTCTCTGTAGCTGCAATCTCACGTGGTGGGTGGAGTGCGTTGACGGCGACCGGCCGTCTCCAACAGACCCCAGGAACTCTGCTGCAGCGGTGACTCTCACTGCGGCTGCTCTGCTGCGTCTCTGCTGCGCAGCTCAGTGAGAACTGTCTCACTGCTCTGATACCATGAGAAAGTGCGTAGAAGCTTCCTGGCAACACAGCCGCTGACCGGGCGTCAGTGCCTGATCAGACGGTGACGACAGTCACAGGTCGTACACACAATGGCAAGGGTTTGGCTAGGAGACACAAGGCACAGTGTCAGAATGCTTCAATATAGCACATGCAGAGAGAGATGACAAATGACAGGTCCATGGCATAAATACCTGCCGCGGCGCACGGCGGGTGTCGCACGCGGCAGTCCAAAAGCTGTCCTAAAACCGGCCCAAAACAATTGTTTTGGCCGTAACTCTGCGCACACATGTCAGAATGCTACGCCGTCTAAACCCAGACGTGCAGAATGAAAAGACGGACGCTACGACTGGTCACATGCATGCATCCATCGACAGCCAGAGGACATACAATGTAAAAACATGCAAATAGGCCTCATGGCCAGTCCGCCGAAAGACGCCTGCAAGACGTAGAAAACACAGCAAAGAGTCCCGGTGGCATCTGGGACTCTGGAACAGTGGTCGGTCACCTCCAAGCTGGTAGTCCGCCGCCTGTCGTCGCGCCGGTGTCACCAGGGCCGCCTGCCTCAGGGATCTGCACGAGTATGGACACGGCCGAGTGGTCAAAGTAAACTGTACGGGAACGGCAAAAAGCACAACACGCATCACGTAACGCCCTGAGTATGAATTCTCGGAGTAGAGGAGGAGGAGGAGGAGGAGGCGGTCGAGGTGGGACTGGTGAGCAGGGACAGAGGCGTCGCAGTCACTGCTGCAACCAGTGGACTCTACTGATGAGCGACGGCAGCCTCATGAGCCGATGTGGCCTGGATGAAGTAGCGATGGGCCCGAGGAAGCAACTGTAGTGACTCTGACAACTCTAAGAGAGCCACACGATCGAAGCCCATAAAGAACTTCACGTGGTCCAAATGTGCTCCCATCATGATGGTGTCGAGCGCCCACAACTGCGTCCCGCCACCGGTCCCAAGGCGCGTGTAAAGGCGCATCGCGCGCCTCCGGTAGTCGGCTGCGAGCTCTGTGGGGTCTTGACGGAGGGTACGGATGAGGCTACTGGACCCACAGCCACGATGGCCGGAACGTCAGCAGCCGGAGACTGGTCAGCAGGTGAAGAAGCCCGGCCGGACCCATCCGCAGGACTAGTGGGCCCAGCTGCCACCCCGAGGTCGACCCAGACCAGTCGGCAAAAAGGCCGACGTGGTCTCTCACACCTTAGAGCGACTGAGCGTGTGGCCCCGAAGGATCAGTAAAGTACGTAAAACTATAAACCACATCCACCAGGAGCGTATGTGGAGCACGCAACTCTACTAATGGCATAGCGGTAGTGGAGGCTAATGGATAGCTAGGTCACATCTCTAGCCACGGGCAAACGGACTTTTTGGTTGCGAAAAAATGGTATGTTCCTTTTTTGCCCCATTCTCAGCGTAATATGAGCGTTTGAGCCATGGCACGTGTCATGTGGGGATTTTCCCAGACTCTTCCCTCCATCCAATCATTCTGGGTATGTAAACAGGGGGGGTGGGGAGGGAGATGTCGAGAATAAGGAGTATGATCATGATGAAAGAGGGACAGCATGTTGGGTTTTTGCGCTCATTGTGCTCTGTTGTGTCCTCCCGGCTTGTGTACATCGGCGTGCAGATGACTGACGGCGAGACTCGACGCTGATGGAGTGTCATCCGATGGAGCGGACGCACGCTGAGGTCGTCTCGCAGTTTGTTGGAGCCTCCTCTCTCCAGCGACGTGTTCAGCTCCATCGGTAGGCCTCCTCGGCGGTCGCGCTGCCGGCCGTCACTGCCACCGCAGTCGCTGTCTGCATGCGTCCAGCGCGTACTGTCGTCCCTGCGTCGTCATGCGCTGCCTAGGGTCCCTGTTGCATGTTGCATGGCCCTGTTCGGCAGCATAAACCGTCGTGGGCACTGCCTGGGTTCAGGCTGCCATAACTCCTCGCTACTATTTTTCTAGCTGATTCTGACCGCACGGCTGCGTTCGTAGCGTCGGTATTTTGGTATGGTCCAGTTTTCAGGCAAAACGGACGACGCCCGGGTTTTGGGCTGTCGGCCGTCTGGCAGGCCTCACCGAGAAAACCTGCCAGCCTGAAATTAGCTATTTTCTGATTGGCTGATGAACTGAGTAACAAGCTCTACAGAGCTGGGGGGGGGCTAGAACTTGGAGGGGTCCCCCATTGCTGTTCATTCTTCATTCCTAATCAGTTACTATCAGTTTTCAGCTGCTTTCTGGCGCTAACTCTGGCGCGCGCGTTTCTGAGTAACAAACCCAGAGCTTCCAGACTTAGACTCTAGAGCAGCAGACTGAGGGGGCAGCTGACTTAAGCAACGAGCGTGGAAGCCCGCACGCTGCATCAACAACGCTGCTGCCCCAACCTGCTGCATAGNGGGTTTGGGGCTGTCGGCCGTCTGGCAGGCCTCACCGAGAAAACCTGCCAGCCTGAAATTAGCTATTTTCTGATTGGCTGATGAACTGAGTAACAAGCTCTACAGAGCTGGGGGGGGGCTAGAACTTGGAGGGGTACCCCATTGCTATTCATTCGTCATTCCTAATCAGTTACTATCAGTTTTCAGCTGCTTTCTGGCGCTAACTCTGGCGTGCGCGTTTCCGAGTAACAAACCCAAAGCTTCCAGACTTAGACTCTAGAGCAGCAGAGTGAGGGGGCAGCTGACTTAAGCAACGAGCGTGGAAGCCCGCACGCTGCATCAACAACGCTGCTGCCCCAACCTGCTGCATAGACTTTCCTTTTTGGTATCAGAGCCAGAGCATAGCAGCAGCAACAGAAGACTGGCGAACAGGTGCCAGACAACGCCGGCGGACCCCCATACGCGCCAGTGCAAGGGAAATGCTGCCGGATTATTTCCGACAGCATTGACCCTCCTGGTGGCGGCGTCAGATTTTTCCCACGGCCACTGGGCCAGGGGAAATGCTGCCGAATGTTTTTTGACAGCACTGACCCCCACGCGTAACACGAGGAGGTGAGCGGCAGGCGGCGTTTGACGTCTGTGGGCGACGACGCAAGCGGCAACGTCACCCAGATGCAGTGACTGGCACCACCAGCAGCAGCAGGCAGAAGCAGCAGCTCGCAGCAGCCCGCAGCAGCAGCAGCGCGTAGCAGCAGCAGCCAGCTGCAGCAGCAGCCAGCTGCAGCAGCAGCCCGCTGCAGCAGCAGCCCGCAGCAGCAGCCCGCAGCGGCAGCAGGCAGTAGCCAGCAGCTGCAGTAGCGTGCAGCAGCAGCAGCGGGCTGCAGCAGCTGCCAACTGCAGCAGCAGCAGCAGCGAGCAGCAGCTGGCAGCTGCCAGCCGCTGCTGCTGCTGCTCGCTTCTCGCAGCGAGCAAGCAGCGAGCAGCAGCTCGCTGGTGCCAGCGAGCAGCAGCTCGCTGCTACCCAGGGAGCAGCAGCTCGCTGCTGCCAGCGAGCAGCAGCTCGCTGCTGCCCGGCGAGCAGCAGCCCGCTGCTCGTAGCAGACAGCGGGCTGCTGCCCGCTGTGACAAAGAAAAAAAAAAGGCAACAAAAAAAATCCCCCACCCCCGCAACTTGCTGCAGCAGCCCGCAGCTGTAGCGAGCAGCTGTTGCAGCACGCAGCAGCTGCAGCAGCGCTCAGCAGCAACAGCGAGCTGCAACAGCTACAGCAGCTGCTGCAGCTCGCAGCAACAGCAGCTGCAGCTGCAACTGCAACAGCAACAGCAACAGCAGCTGCAGCTGCAGCACCCATAGCAGCAGCAGCAGCAGCAGCAAACAGCAACAGCAGCAGCAGCAGCAGCAGTGACAGCAGCAGCAGCAGCTGTAGCAGCAGCAGCTGCAGTAGCAGCAGCAGCAGCAGTAGCAGCAGCAGCAACAGCAGCAAGCAGTAGAAGCAGCAGCAGCAGCAACAGCAGCAGCAGCAGCAGGAGCAGCAAGCAGCAGCAGCAGCAGTAGCAGCAACAGCAATAGCGGCAACAGCAGCAGCAGTAGCGGCTGTAGCAGCATCAGCACCAACAGCAGCAGCGGCGACCCCAACATCCGCCACTGCTGACGTCAGCACCCCTCTGCTGACGTCACTGCTGACGTCATCAACAAAAAAAAGGGGAGAGGAAGAGGGGGAAAAGGGGAAAGGGGGAAGGCCAAAGCAGTGGGTAGACTCCCCACTGCTCCCATCTCCTGCTGGCATCAGCAACAGAAAGACAAAAAAAAAGCGGACACTAAGACATGGCTGGTAGTCCCGGCGAGGAGGGGTCCTCCTCTGGTGGGGGGAACCCTACCCCTCCTTTCTTGCAACGACTGCTGCAGCAGCAGCAGCAGTAGCAGCAGCACCCGCCGCCGCTGCAGCAGCAGCCGCCGCCGCTGCAGTAGCAGCAGCCGCCGCCGCCGCAGGAGCAGCAGCTGCCGCCGCCGCAGCAGTAGGAGCAGCCGTCGCCGCCACAGCAACAGCAGCTGCCGCCACCACACCAGCTGCAGCCAAATCATTAGCAACAGCAGCCGCCGCCGCCTCAACAGCAGCAGCCGCCGCCGTCGCAGCAGCAGCAGCCGCCGCCTCTACAACAGCAGCCGCCGCCGCTACAGCAGCAGGAGCCGCTGCCCATACAACAGCAGCCACCGCCGCTGCAGCAGCAGCAGTCGCCGCCCCTACAGCAGCAGCAGCAGCAGCAGCCCACTGGTAGCGTTGGCGGAAACCCTGACCCACTTGTTGCTCTTCAGCAACAACTCGCCGCCTTGACACAGCAGCTTGCAGGGCTACAGCCAATCGCCTCCCACACCGCCACCAGCGCGCTGCCGTCGTTCACCCCTCCAGGGCATGCTAGCCCAGCTGTGTCCGCCGCCACGTACTACCTAGCTCAACAACAGACTCGGCGCCAACGGCAGACAGTAGCCTCCGTCCTTGGCCCCACTCTGGGTGCCGGCCGTAGGCAGAAGGACTTTGAGACACCGCCGCCGCCGCTTCAGGCCGGCGAGCAGTTCCGGAGCTAGGAGCTCAGCTTCCAGATCTGGGCGCAGGGTGAGGGTCTGTGGGCCTAATACACCCTCCCTTACGACTCCACCCAGGCTGATCAGCTATATGACGCTGGTCGCGCCGTCCGCGCCCTCGTACCAGTCGCCCCCCCAGCTTCCCGCCTTGTCCTGGAGCCCTTCCTCGGCGACTTCACCGCTGGTGACATCCCTGACCCCGCAGCCGCATGGCACCTCCTCACCAGACCCCATCGCCTGTCCAGCAACACTGAGATCAGCCGTCTGCTCCGGGAGTTCAACTCCCTGCACATGGGGGAGACCGAGACGGTCACTGCCTACTGGCAGCGGGCGGAGGACATCCGCGTCATCGCCACCATGCGACGCCAGCGGGAGCGCCGCCTCGCCTCTGCCGCCGTCACTGCTGCTGGCCCTACCACTCCGACCTCGTCCAGCAGCTCTGCCACTCTGACAGCTCCGCCTGTCCTGTAGACACCCGCACCGCAGCAGTACTACCTGCCGCAGTACTACCCTGAGCCGCCGGCACCTCCGCTTCCTTCGCCGGCTCAGCCCTCCTACTACCCGGGCTCCGGCGCCGTCACTCCGCATTCCGTCTCCACTCCTGGACCGTCATCCCAGGAGCGTCAGCTGGAGCAGTTCATCGCGCTCCAGCTTGGCCTCCCTCGCCCTCCTCCCCAGGGAAGTGCGAGTTGCGTCACCTCCCTCCCTCCGGCCCATCCCTGCATGACTGAGACTGAGCTGCGGTCGTGTCCCGTTCCCTCGTCTGTCTTGTCATCTCCCGTGATCTCCCCCACCCCACTCCTTGACGACATTGCATGGCTTGACGACTGGCAGTCTCGTTTCGCGCCTCCTTCCACCGTGTCCACGTCCCTCGCTAGCTGCCATGTGACCGTGACTAATCTGGCGACCCCTGTCCAGGACCCTGCTGAGACCTGGATCATCGACTCCGGGGCCACGCATCACATGACGGCCTCTCGCGAGGCCTTCAGTATGCTCGGTCCCGTCGGCGATGTCTCCGGTGTCCGGACGGGCTCNGTCCCTGGTCTCGAGCTCAGCCTCCTGTCCGTGACTGCCCTTGACCGCATGAGCATGGACGTTGTGCACTCACGTGGTGTTGGCACTGTGTCGTTGCGTCCGTCGGGTCTTGTCGTCCTGCACGCCACCGCCTGTGGCAACTTGTGGCACGTTCCCCGCCTCTCCTCCTCCCCTCCCGTCTCCTCCCCGTTGGCTGTGACTGGTCATGTGTTCGTTACCAGCACGCTTTCTCCTCAGCACACCCGCCTCTTGCACCGACGCCTTTGCCACGTTCACTCTGCCGCAGAAGAGAGCATGCTCCGCACCCAGCCGGCCAAGGGCCTTGATTCGGAGACTTTCCCTCTCCCGTGCCCCACTGAGTGCATTGACTGCGCTCAGGGGAAGATGCACCGGTCCACGTACCCCCTATCTTCCTCCCGTGCGTCTGCCCCTCTTGACCTTGTCCATTCGGACGTCATGGGCCCTCTCTCCACCGAGTCCGTCGGTGAGCATGGCCGCTATGTCCTCACTCTTACGGACGACTACTCTCGCTACCGTTGGGTCTTCTGCCTCAGGCAGAAGAGCGATTTCGCCCGAACCATTCAGGACAGGCTTGTCCTCGCGGAGCACGAGTGTGGCCACCCCCTTCGCCGCTTTCCCTCCGATCGCGGTGGCGAGTACGTGGGTGAGGCCACGACGTTTCTCGCCTCTCGCGGTATCCGCCATGAGACGTCTGCGCCCTACACACCCGCCCAGAACGGCGTCTCCGAACGGTGGAACCGTACCATGGCCGACGCCGTCCGCACCATGCGGGTCGAGTCCGGTCTCTCCGATGGCTTCTGTTTTGAAGCCATGGCCTACATGACCTGGGTCTGGAACCGGGTTCCCCACGGTCCCCTTCCCCGCCAGTCCACGCCCTATCAGCACTGGTGCGGTCGGCGTGCTGACCTCCCCCCGGCTCGCGTCTGGAGCTGCGTAGCCGTGGTGTGGCTGCCCACCCCACAGTAGGGCGGCAAGCTCGCCCCCCGCGGACGCCCCTGCACCTTTCTCGGCGTGTCTCGTCAGTCCAAGGCATGGCGCTTCTGGGACCCATCCCGACACTACATCATCGAGTCCCGCGATGCCCTCTTCTTTGAGGACCTGTTTCCCCGCGACCTCATCCGCTCCGGCTCTTCCGTGTCCCTCCCGTCGCGTGGGGGAGTGGTGAGTCCGTCCTTCGTCCTGTCGCTTCCGGGTGACACATCACTCCGTCCCTCCGGGCCGGCAGCCCCAGTCGCGTCGCTGACCCCTCCGGGCCGGCAGCCCCAGTCGCGTCCGCTGGCCCCTCCGGGCCGGCAGCCCCAGTCGCGTCCGCTGGCCCCTCCGAGCCGGCAGCCCCAGTCGCGTCCGCTGAACCCTCCGGGCCGGCAGCCCCAGTCGCGTCCGCTGGCCCCTCCGGGCCGGCAGCCCCAGTCGCGTCCGCTGGCCCCTCGGGGCCGGCAGCCCCAGTCGCCTCCGATAGTCCCTCCGGGCCGACGGTCCCAGTCGCGTCTGCTGACCCCTCCGGGCCAGCAGCCCCAGTCGCATCCGTTCGCCCCTCCGAGCCAGCACCCCCAGCCGCGTCCGCTCGCCCCTCCGGGCCGGCAGCCCCAGCTGTGTCCGCTGGCCCCTCTGGCCCAGCAGCGCGTGTTGCGTCTGCTGGCTCCTCCCGACCAGTAGCCCCGTCCGCCTCCGTCGGCCCGTCGGACTCAGCACCATCTTCTGCCCGACCGCGCTACACACGTGGCCCAGGCGGCAGCCTCCGACCTCGGCCGACAGTGAGCGCGCAAACCGTCGCTCCCCGTCCCGTGGCACCTCGACGCCCTGTGGCTCCACGTGTCTCCTCCACTCCCACGGTCGTGAGTGGGGACCCTGGCACAAAGGCTCTCGGCCTGACCACTTTTGCCATCATCGCAGACCTTCACCCGGGCTCTGCATTGGGGTACGCCATGCTTTATCACGAGCATCGTCATGCTGTTGTGGCTGTACTCGCACGCATCCCACCTGGGGCTCGTGATGCACACGCCCTCTCAGTCCGGTCCACAACGCGCCCAGAGGACCCTTCCACCTTACGCAAGGCTCGAGCCTCCCCTGAGGCCGCACACTGGGATGCTGCCTGTGCCGATGAGCTCGCTGCTATCCGACAGCACCACGTGTATGACCTCGTCGACCTCCCTCCAGGTTGGAAGGCCATTGGTGCCAAGTGGGTCTTTCGGCGTAAGTGGAAGCCTGACGGATCCTTGGACAAGTACAAGGCCCGTCCCACAGCAAAGGGGTTCGCTCAGGTCCTTGGGGTCGATTACGACCAGATCTTCGCCCCAGTTGGCCGGTTCTCCACTAGCCGGGCGCTCTTCAGCCTGGTTGCCCAGCACGGGTGGGAGCTGCATCAGATGGATGTGAGCAACGCATGCCTCCATGGCTCACTAGAGGGTGAGGAGCTCTATATGACGCAGCCCCCGGGCTTCGACGACGGCACTGGGAGAGTGTGGCGGCTGCGAAAGGCCCTCTATGGCCTGAAGCAGTTGCCTCAGTGCTGGAACCAGGAGATCAGCAGTACGCTTCTTCGTGGCGGCCTCCAGCGCAGCACCGCTGACCCCGCACTGTTCGTCAGCCCGCGAGGTCAGACCTTCGCCGCGGTTCTGGTCTACGTCGATGATCTCCTCATTGTGTCGCCAGACGCCACAGCCATCCAGCGCGTCAAGGACCTGCTGCACGCCGCCTACCAGATGAAAGATCTCGGGTCTGTCCGAGTCTTCCTGGGCATGGAGCTCGAGCATGATCGCTCCTAGGGCATCCTGCACGTCCACCAGGCTGCCTATGTGCAGACCCTGTCCACTCGCTTTGTCGAGGACTTGCCCCTCGTGCCTAGCGCATCCTCACCCATGTCACCCGATGGCCAGGTGAAGCTGAAAAGTCACGACCCACCTGTTGTGGGGGAGCCAGTTGATGTGACCACGTATCTGCGGGTCATCGGGTCACTGATGTTCCTGGCGACGACGACGCGTCCAGACATCGCGTTCGCCGTCAACCTCCTGGCACAGTTCTCTCAGGAACCGCGTCACCTCCACTTTGAGGCCGCGATCCGAGTACTGCGCTATGTCGTCTCGACCCCTCGGCGAGGTCTCATGTTCCGCCGTCAGCCGTCCGTCGTCGCAGTGGGCTACACCGACAGTGACTGGGCCGGCAGTCCAGACGGTAAAAGTCGCACTGGCTGGATTTATCTGGTCGGGGGCACAGCTGTGTCTTGGCGCAGTGGCAAGCAGGGATGCATTGCACGCAGCACTGCTGAGGCTGAGTACGTGGCCCTTGGCTCAGGCGCGTGTGAGAGTGTGTGGCTGCGTCGTCTGCTGTCCGAGTTGCGTCTGTTGTGCTTTGTGCCGTTCTTGTACAGTTTACTGTGACCACTCGGCCGTGTCCATACTCGTGCAGATCCCTGAGGCAGGCGGCCCTGGTGACACCGGCGCGACGACAGGCGGCGGACTACCCGTCTGGAGCTGACCGACCACTGTTCCAGAGCCCCAGATGTCACCGGGACTCCTTGCTGTGCCTTCTACGTCTTGCAGGCGCCTTTCGGCGGACTGGGCATGAGGCCCATTTGCATGTTTTTGCATTTTATACTCGCTGTCAGTCGATGGATGCATGCATGTGACCAGTCGTTGCGTGCGTCTTTTGATTCTGCACGTCTAGGTTCAGAGCGCGTAGGATTCTGACATGTGTGCGCAGAGTTACGGCCAAAACAGTGGTTTTGGGCCGGTTTTAGGACAGCTCTTGGACTGCCGCGTGCGACACCCGCCGTGCGCCGCGGCAGGTATTTATGCCCTGGACCTGTCAGTTGTCATTTCTCTCTGCATATGCTATATTGAAGCATTCTGACACTTTGACTTGTGTCTCCTAGCCAAACCCTTGCCGTTGTGTGTACGACCT
>SZWC01030474.1:0-14089 GCA_023375785.1 Penium margaritaceum | reverse complement strand
ACACACACACACACACACACACACACACACACACACACACACACACACACACACACACACACACACACACACACCTATTTTTGTAACTTACAAACCGAAATCAAACTCTACCCCAAACTACATTCGAGGTTCGAGGGTTTCATTTCTGCGCAGGATCTTGCTGGACCACATAGTAACAAGGCCGAGCATGTTCCCATTCAATGCATGGGGATTCTCAAACTCCCCTCGAAATCTCAAAAACCCTCCCCCTAGTATCACAAACCCTTCAACAAAGGGGTTTGTGATACTACCGAGGGGTGCCCCAAGCAATGCATCATCAGCGCATGGCATGCGGCCTTGGCATGCATGTTTCTTGCTTTTCTTTTTTACTGGTATGACAGTGCCGGCAGTTGATGGATATTTATGTTGTTTTTTCCAGAAGAAGGGCAAACCAGTTTTACATTTCTACTATTTGGGTATCTTGTATAGTAAGTGAGAGAATCTAATTTTTTAGGAAAAATTACTTTTTGTTTTTATGTTTTAGAATGACTGCAATGTGTTATTTCTTCATTATATGCTTGACATTAAGTGTGAAGTAGGTGAGATTAAACAGATGAGTTATCAATGTTTTGGGGGTGAAACAATGGCTAGAAGTATTAGAAAAAAGGAATTTTCAACTTAAAGAGCAACCACATGAAATGAAAATCTCAATTACAAGAATATACAAATTAAATTTGGATAATTTTTATACAATTAAAAATACTGGAAACATAATTTAATTGTAGTAAAAATATATAATATCACACTTTATGTAACTCAAATGCCCAAAACAAGCGTCAAAAAGGCTTACGAGAGCTCGGAAATGTTTGCGCTATAAAAGTGAATGGTCGTCCCACTTGTTGGAGTGGTCGTTCCCTTGCCCGAATTATCATGGCTCGCAACTCTTTTTGGGCATACACTCTTTGTTTTTTATACTTATGATCTGTTCACTATTTGTAGTTATGTACGTATTCCGTTTGAAACAATAGTGGAAAATTTGTGACCATAATTTCTGTTGAGATGGTTGTTTTAGATTCAATCTCCACTATTTAGTTCACGCGTTTACGTCAAGCTTGACACAACCGCATGGTGTCGTACAACAATGACGATGGACTTTTTCAATCAATGAATGATTGCAACGGTATTTCTTGACCATACCATTTTTTGTTATGTTAAAAAACATTATTTTCTTACATTCCATCCTCTTTAACTGTGAATGGCCCTTGAAGTGCCAAGCCATGGAAAGGATAACATCATGATTTGACATTTTTCAAATTCATAGACAGTGCAGCTTTCAAAGAAGAAACAGTGGCCTTTCGGCCTCCACCTTTACTCGACAAAATAGTGCAACAGGTGCCGAGGCGTCTTTGTGACACGGTATTGAAAGTGAGCCAAAGATCAGCCCGAGGGCCGTGCTATTATCATGTCAAGGGGAATCATGTTGCGTAGGTACCCTCAAGGGCAAACTTGCTGCGACAAGGAACGAGTTCCTTCCAGTACTGTGTAATTACCATAGTTTCTACTCATAATTTGGCTCACAAGTGTTGTGGTCAGGTCCAAAACCGGCCCAATGGATGAGGTACTCCTTAACCACTCGTGCGTGTACATTACAATCACAGTTTTGGAGGATGCGGTGCACCTCCCACTTGCCTTCCACGCCAAGGAAAGCAATAGGAGGTGGCAAAACGGACCCCTTTGTTGTGTAAGGTTGAAGGAGACTTACTAGAGGTGTCATGGAGGCGCATGGCTGGCACGAGGGCTAGTAAATCGACGACCCTTCTTTACTTGTGTGTAAGTACGAGGGTCATTTGGCAACATCTCTTTCCCAGTAAGTTTCTTAAGCTGCAAATACCGTGTGCACAAGATCTCTAATGGAGAATATCAAATCACGATGTCTCGTTACTGTAAGCCTTCTATTGTTGTCAAGCTACATACAAATGGGCGTAGGCATCTTGCTAGAGGGCATCCATACGTTTGACAAAGGCGTGGGCGGAGGAAACCTAATCACGTTGCTCTCGCACATCACCATTGAAGCGTGGCACAAGATGTTGAATGTGGTAAAGGAAGAATAGATTAAAACTAGTCAATTTTTTGACTAAATTGTTCACGACAAAATTGGCTGGGGTGGAAAAGTCTTCCTAGTCCTCCTAATTGGTGTCGCTTTACATGTGGCGCATTCGGTCAACTGTGTGATTCATGAACTCTGTTTTCCCATAAGTTTGGGGTTGAAATACCAAGGACATGTTTGTTTCAGTCTAAATTGTTCCTACAATGCAAGCCAAAACCAACAGACAAAGAACAAATTGCAGTAAAATATGACGCAGATGGGTAAGACATGGTACTTGATGACGCTTTCGTAGAAAAGCCTAATAGTCTCTTCCACAATGACGCGAGTTGTTGTGGGCATGAAATGGGCCATTCCCATTGCCTTGTCTGAACCGACTAAGATAACGTTTTAGCCTTTCTTTGTTTATGGGAGTTTCATGATGAAATCCATGGCCATTGACTCTAATGGGGTGTCAAGGAGCTATAGGGGCTAATGGCCTTGAAGTGCCTTGTTAAAAGTCTTGTTATGAAGGCAAAGATCACACACCATGTAGTACTTTTGGATTTCACTACTTTATCCTTGGCAGTGGTAGTGCTGGGTGAGATGATGTCGTATCTTCTTTGATCCAATATGACCTGAGGGAAGTGGGTTATGAATCTCGGACATCTTGTTTTGTCGCAAGTTGTTGAAATTGGGGACCACCAACTACTCAACATACGAGTTTAACGTGGCACCCTCCACAAATCCATGGCATTCAATTTTCTTTAGCTTGACAAACCAGCTAAGCCCATTCAAATTTGAATGTCAAAAGAGTTTACATTGATTAGTGGTTGAGGCAGTGGGTGAAGTGAGTTTTTGTGCAATGTTGCAAACACCGCAAAGGAAGAAAAGTGCCAATTTGTAATGACATTGTTTCTTAACATGACCCTCACATGTGATAGGTTTCAACTCAATAGGTCTGCCATGTCAACACGCTTTGGTATGTACTACGACGTGAATGTGAAGCGTATCAAGCATTCAATCCACCATGCTTATCATCGTGAGAGGTTCTATTGCGTCTCAAAGTACGTGAGAGGGTTATCATCTTTTACCACCGTTTTTCCCCTCAGCACCTCCAAAATTAGAGCACCAAACATTGAAAGCATGTGCAAATTCAAGTAGTTTTGTTTGTCTTAGTTGGTAAAGACGGTCAACATCTAAGAGCCCACAACCTTGGTAAGAATTAGGGCAACCATCTTGCATAAGCATAGCTCCAAATCCTGAAACCGATGCATAACAACGTACCTCTCATGGCTTCTTTGGACTTTAGAGTGCAAGTACTGGTGAAGAGATCAGCATCGCCTTTATAACCTCAAAAGCCTTAACGCATTTTGCCAACCAGACCCATGTGCTTGCCTTTTACGTCAAGGTGGTGAGAAAGCTCACAAACGTGAATAAGACTATCATAAACTACGGGAAGTGATCTGCAAGTACAAGAAAAGTACGGAGCTCAAATGTATTTTTAGGTTAAGTGCATTCTTTTACAACCTGCACCTTCAAAGGATTTTGCAAAACCCCCTCAACATTAATGAATTAGCCAAGGAACTCAAATTTTGGCTGCACAAACTTGCACTTACTTCTTTCGGCAAAACAAAGATCTTACAAGGAATCCCAAGCATGATTTGGAGGTGTCTCTTCTATATTTTGTGGTTCTTACAGAAGATAAGGATGTTTTCATGATACACTGGATGAATTTTTCCAGGTGTTCAAGGAAGATGTTGTTCATCACTGCTTAAAATGTGGCAGATGCGTTTGAGTGAAAACTAGAGGAGAAGAAACTGGTAGTGTTCAAGATGAAATCTAAAAAGAGTTTTAAGTACATCCTTCTCTATGATCTAGATTTTATGGTAGCCTTGTTATAGATCCAGAGATGTGGAGAATTTCGGTCCTTGAAGCTCGTTAAGTACGTCCTTAATGCACAAATGCCGGTATCTAGTTTTGAAAGTGATTTGTTCAATGCCCAATACTCCGCATTCATCCTTAGGCTTCCATCCTTCTTGTTCACGAGCAAGATTAGTGCTCTAAAGGGCAAAACGTTTGGCTCAATACAACCCTCCAAAGGAAACTCCTTTATTTAGGGTTCTGGTTCTTACAATTTTGTTGGGATCAAATGATTCATCGACCAAAAGAGAAGAACAGTCAGGGGCCGCAACAAAATGCTATGTCCAACAGCTTGTTAAGGTGGTGGTCCATTTGGTGGTTTGTAAAAAACATACAAGAATTTCAATAGATTGTTTGCGACACCTTGGGGTACTTCACTCTCTTTCTTGCCGTCCATATTCTTCAAGGTTAAAAGAAAAAAATGCCACATTTGTCTAAGTTGCCATTCCACTTGGAGAACCATGAAGCTTGATTGAGCGTTCATTGTAGGTCGTTGAAATTTTCAGATTCGAGAGAAGGTGACAGTTTTCCTTCCACTGGTAATTTGCAATGTCTTCCTATAGAATCACATAAGTGTCTTGTGGTGCACAAGCCATGTGTTTACAGAAACAACGTCAAATGGATCCATGAGATCAAGCACACTATTGCAGAAATTAGTGGTGAGGATGGGCTGTGTGAGTCGTGCCACACCGTCACCAACGATTAGCACCTCTTTGTCATAACCAAGGACCGCCATGTGAGGATAATGCCTGTACTTTAACTACGGTGTGTGTTCAAATGCATCGCTCACAAACAAATCATCCACCCTAGTATCCACCAAGATGTGTGCAAGTGGGCCTTCCACTTTTACACCAAATTGCATGATCATCAATTCTTTGGACTTCTGTATAAAAGGCCTTGCTATAGGCTTTCCCTTGTGGTGGCACATCCGATAAGCATGAATCCTTTGTTGCAACTCAACCATGTCATCAAGTTACTCTAACATGCAATGTCTTTTGTTGAATGAGGTCCGCAAACTAATTTCTTCAAACTTAGACTTGTTTGTTTCTAGACTTAAAGATAAAACCATTGTTGTTAACATTAGAGAGTTCTTCTCATGACCTTAGTTTTTAGCTTATTACACATTGCGCTAATTGTTTTAATGGTTATGACAAGGCCCGTGTGAGTTGTCTACCGTTTTTTGTTTATGTTTGAGATCAAGCATAGGCGATTATGGTGGATAGACAAAGGTTTCACAAAAGACACATAAACGGTAGAGGAATGCTGTGACAATTAGAATTCAAAGTTTTTGATATCATCCTTACATAACATGAACATCTTTCCTTCATCATTGCCATGATTCACAAGAACCGAATACTGAAGCCCATTGGTTGCCATAAGGGATCGTGAAAATCCTGCTCATAACCATGCTAAAGACAATGGAAGCGTCCCCTTGCATCATCCTTAAAGTCCTTGGCATTATCATGAGGGCATTCATAACCATTTTGACCAGCCCGTTCACCGTGACTTTAGATGGCGGTAAAAATTAGTCTTGGTGCTACCCCTCATGAAGGCGTCTTTAGCTCAGAGGGGCATTTGCATTGCCATCAAGATGACCATCCTCTGATGAATGCCTGCATGGAATCGGTTGTCACAATCACCATGCAAGCGGTTTGGTCCTTTGCCTTGGCACACATCGTGACCCTTCTACTCGCTTTTTTGCTAAATCCGTTGGTCACACTATAGACAGTCGCGCCAAATGTTACCACCATAGTGGCAATGTTAGTAGATGATAAAGGAGCGCAAGTTTTTGTTCTCCCTTCTAATTGCACTTTGGCAGCTCATTTTGGAAGAGTGACGTGATAGTGACCCAAGTAGCCATTTTACTGGCGACAAGACATTGAAGACGGTGGCTTGCTTCCTTTGTTGGCCCACCATGTTGTCGTAGGTGGCTAAATTGTGTCGGAGTTGTGACTTGTGCCAATGCCATATGGCATGGACAATAAAGAACTTTTCTTTGTCTTAACTTTTGATCATCTCCAAGCAGTCGTTCCAAGAAATCTGCATGGTTTTCCTTAGAAGCTTGCCCAAGACAATGGCATGTCTGGATGTGGTGTTGGTAGATGTGGATTGCTTTAGCAAGGTGTCGCACTTTATTACGACACGTGATACAGTGAGTGCGGAGGGCACGACTCATCTGTCCTTTAAGCACGTGGTACACCTCCATGGCATGCAAAAATCTAATGTCAGCGGCTTTGACCCGCGCTTCATGAGTATGTTTTGGCGAGAACTCACACAAGGATATGGCAGCAAGGTTCCCAAATTGACACATCGACAAAGAAGACAAATTAGATGATGGAGCAATTCCTTTCTATAGTGGGTGATAACAACGAGACAACGTGGGACCAGCGATTTTTAGTCGCGGAGCTAGCATACTACTTTCCCAGATCCACCTCCACTGGTAAGGCGCCATTTGAGGTGGTGACCAGGATGGTGCCCGCCATAATCCTTAGTTTACATGTCGTAAGCAACCTACTCGCAATTGAGGCCTGCGCACGTGACTTCAAGAAGATTTTTGTGGCGACGCGGCATACGTTGGAGAAGGCGAAAGAGGAGCACAAAGTGTAAGTGGAGCATTGATGCATCAACGCAAAACTCAAAGTTGGAGATTGTTTGCTTCTGAATAGCACGCATGTCAAGCTTTGTGGGGTCTAATTCGTAGAGTTGAAACCTCGGTGGCTTGGTCCGTTCGAGGTTCTCAAAATGTGAACACCAGTGGTGGCGCGGTTGGCTCTTCCACCGCCAATACCAGTCCATGACGTGTTCCACACCTCTGACCTCAAGCTCCACCATGATGTAACCAAGAATTCTCCGTGCCGGAGGTCTTAGCCTCCCCCTTTGGTTGTAATTGAGGGCAAAACAAGAGTTTGAGGTGCAGGCCATTTTCGACCACTGCTGTCATTGCGGTGGATGGGAGTACCTCTTCAAGTGGTGGGGCTACGATGCTACCAACAACTCACGGCAGCATTCTTACAACTTCAACGTTTGCAGGATGAGGGCCATTCTTCGGAAGTATGAAGAGCAAACCGGGATGACTTGCTCGTGAAGGGGGGGGGGGTAAGTGTAAGCTTGATAGTGCCAATGTCACTGATTAAGGCTTAAGGCTTCCTTCAAATTACAATCTCAACGTGGATTTGGAATTTAAAGAAAAAAAATATAAGATGCACCCAATAAAGGGGTTGATCTATAAAAAAATTGACAAGTTATGCCCGGCCAAAGGTTGAACCGGTCGAGGGGAAAAGGTGACAGTATTTCATCCATAAGGACCAAGGCTTTTAACTTGGAAGACCCAACAAAGCCAAAGTTCATCTAAAGGCTTGCATAATCAAAGATTCAAGGATCATTGAGGGCAAAGGGCGCTTAGAATGGCACCCCAATGTGTTGTTACCAGAAAGTACGCTTTCGGAAGCCGTCACCGCCACTAGTGGTCATACTAGCGGCATATTGCCATTGTTCACAGAAACAACCATATTGCGGTCGTTCCTTCACGGAATGATGCGATTCTTGGTGCGTTGGAAACCTGAGAGTATGAGCTACATTATTCTAAGTAAATAACTCTTATCCTTATCCTGGAAAAAGCAGCACACGGCTCGATGACCCTAGGCTGCCTAAGATGTATCATTATGTTTGTATACTCTTGTATGTTGACACTTGAAAGAGGAGTGCAATTTATTACCAATTCAACCCCCTTTTTCTCATGCTTCCACAAGATGATCTGACACTTAACAAAACCTAAGAAGGTGTGTAATGGCCTCCCTTGGTTGCTTTTGTCGCCGATCTGTGGGTACGCCATACGGTTGAGGCTAGCACACCACGCATGATTCACAATCCTTGTAGCAACGCCTTGCTTTGGCTCTCTCACTATCCAAAGCTCTCCTCCAACCTCTTCTCCCCTCTTCTTTTTCTTTTAAACTGGGTGGAGTACATGGTATTGGACTATGTGTGACTTACGTTAAACCCGTGGTTGACAAGGCGCCTCCATGCCAAACTTCATTCACTTCTCTTTCTTTACAAAAAGGGAAAGGAAAGGCACTGCTATTCAATATCAAGTGTCTGATTCAAGTCATAGATTAACAAGTTGGAGAAACAATTGCGTACTTTAGTGGAAACTACAAGGTAGAAACCAATTGTTTTAGATGTAAGCACATGATGACAATACTATGGTGAGAACGAGTAGCATGAAGCCATAGTAAATGATTTACGGATTTGACAAAAACTGGTGCAGAAAACAAAGGATGGGAGGCCTAGTCATGGCTCTCCCTATTCCTTTTATCTTAAAGAATCTGGGGTTGAAGACTTCTTTGTTATTCTCAGATTGGGCACCCATGAAAAAAATGGCTAAAGGCTCCTGGCTTGTCCCTTGTGTCTCCCTCTTTCTATAGCGAGAGGGTGATGTGGCACCTTGCTCGTCCATTAAGCCTTTGTGAGAGTAGTAGAGTGCCAATAGATGTTGGGTTGGTGGAGCTGGGGTATTTGCGCATGGCGGTGGTGAAGTTTGGATACCTCTTGGCGGCGTTCCAGCAACACCACCAAGAGATCACTTGCTGCTCGTAGATCAAGTCACCACTCCTCGTAGTGTGTAAGGATTTTCACAACGAAGTGGAGATGATGACGGTGTTAGTGGGTCAACCTGGCTCTAAAGCGAATGTAGTGGGAGTGCTCAAACTTGGAGCTAAACAGGGTTATGTGAGCTCTGAAAAGTTTGTGTTGTATAGCTAAATGACCGTCCGCCTCATTGGAGTGGAATTTTGTTTACCTGAGTTGTCATACCTCACCACTCCTTTCGTAGATTTGTCATTGTTTCTTCATGACGGTATGATTTTTTAATCATTTTCATTTGTTTATGTTTTTTGTTAGAAAGAATAGTGGAAACTTTGTGACCGTAATTCTGTTGAGGTGTTAGTTTAAGATTTGATTTCCACTAATTGCTTCACGCGTTTGGATCAATCTTGACACAACCTCATGGTGTCGGTTGCGGAATAGTGTTCATGGACTATTGCAATCAGATAATGATTGTGATAGTTTTTTCTTAACGTAGAATTTTTTTTCTCTTCCAAAAGCTTGTTGTGTTACACGTTTACACAAATATTTGCCCACATATGGGAAAAACATAGCAAAGCAACTGCATGAAGGTAGCTTTAGTCTTTAACGTAGTCTTACGTACAAAGTGAGATACCCAAACCTTTAAGCAATCAGTGACATATGTCTCCCTAGGCTTGTAGAAGTTTAGTAGGCATAGCAAAGTCTTCATATAATTGACTTTTGAACCTTGTTTGTGAGGGATGCCTGGCACTTATGGAGGCTAGTATGGAGTTTTGCAAGTGGAATGCTAAGGTGCTTTCTAAGTTCTTGTCTAGTGTTAAAAATGGTGATTATTCTTGTGTTAATGGAATTTTTAAGTTACTCCATGGCATGAGAAAGATTTCTTTTGTTGGTTTGTAGCCTGTTCCTTAAAGAAATCACCTACTCTTAAGCGCTCAAACACCTTGTTGAGGAATCACACCCTTCACAATGCCCCCTTGATGCTGAGTGGTGCATGTAGTTTTCACATGGTAAAATTCTTGCTTATCACTTTTTGTGTTTCCCTTGAATTCTGTATTCATGCATTCATGGAGTGCACTTTTGTGCGTGCATGCACTAATGCTATGACGTTCAAATCATAGGCCTTGCATGTTGATTTGCATGGATTCAGCTCAACATTTTAGGCGCCCCCAAATCCTTAATGAGGTGTAGCCTCAAACTAAATTTCTTCACTAGACATGGACAAGTGTTTCCTTACATTACTTTTTTTGTGACATATTTGTATTGGAGGCATGTATGACCTAACCTTGTATGTAAAACACAAAGATTTAGGCTCAATGCCCCATTTTTAATTAGATAATATAATGAAATCCAGAAGGCATAGTAGGAAATGGCAAGAGGAGTTGCACTAGTGCATTAAAAAAAATCCTTTAATTCACTCATACACGTGTCAATTTCAAACCAATTACGCTATATCACAGCTTTCACATAACGTATTGATTTTTGTTACCAACATGGACAAGTTTCAATCACTTGTCAAGGATGTTTTGAATAGTGGAGCTTGTTGGGTTGAATTGAATGATTAGGATATTGCAAACATTTAGCTAAATCTACCAACCTCTAATGAGAGTAAGTTTTGGCAAGTTTCACAACGGTAATCTTAATGAGAAATGTAACGATGACACCAAGTATATTGAGTGCATAAAGAGCTAAGATAGCTTCATGGAGAATGCGAACTAGTGAGAAATGTGCTTGTATTTGATTTTTTTTTTCTGGCACAAGCAATTGAATTTAATGTAAAAACCTTTTTAAAATAGATTCAAATACCATAGTTGAAGGACGATATGTTAAAGGGTTGGGAACGGCTACTAAGGATTTCTTTTCTGGCTTGAAAAATAATTGAATTGTGGTTGTATTCAAGAAAAATGGACGCTTGCAAAGTGATTCAAGATCTTAACAGTCAGAGCAATTGAAGTTTCTTATGACGGTAGCATGTCCTAAGAAGGAGCATAATCTATTATGAAGGGATATACCCACAGCCTACATGGAGCATTGTGTCTATGAACTTACTTTATGAATTTGTCTAAATTATAACATGATAAGAAATAAGAATGAATTTGGCATTAAGTTGTCCTTGACATTTCTTTTCTGTACCATGTTTTGGTTGGTGGCTGAAACTAGACTTGAATCAACTGAAATACAAACACTATGAATGAGTTTGTGGAATGGAGATTCATGTATTGGTTCAAGCGCCCCTAAGGGAGATACATTTGTGGTTACATGGTTTTTACATTTATGAGTTCTCAGCCATTCAAATCATGTTTTTTTGTTTGGAATACGAAATTGATGTAAGCTACTGTGAAGTAGGCATAAGATAGTTAATATCAAGTGTGAGTCAGAAGTGCAATTTCCGAGAAGCTTAATACCTCTTCTGGATGTTAGGAAGGGATAATTACTTTGGCTAGCAAGACTTCACGAAGTAATGCCTCTAACTAGAAAGTGGATTAAAGTATTTTTGGCATCCAGGACTACAACAAACTTATTCGCGATGCCTAGAACTACATTTTGCGCTTTGACTTTGGTTGTCATGTATTGGATTGAACATAACCGATTTCCACAGGTACGCACATAGTCTTTAGTTTAAAAGGGGTGTTCTAAGAACGAAAACGGAAAAAAAGAAGGCAGCGATGAAAAATAATACGGGCAACACTGCAATCAAGGGAAGAAAAAGGATGGGATCCGAAATCATAAGGAAAGATAAGACTAAGTAATGATATTGAAGAAAGACGATGTATGTGGTCCCTTGAAGGAACACATCATCATCACTAAATGAACACATGAATAAACACACTAAACATCTTAACACAATATTAACAATGTATATATATATATTTGTGTATTTAGAATAATGAATTCCTCTATATGTAATGTTAGAATATCTCAAATTATAAGGAAAAAAATAAATTATGCAAGTTGGAACTTATTCTTAAGATCATAATGAAAGTTTATCTTCAGAGGTTTTAAAATTCTTTGTCTTTCATTTCGTTTAGGCAAAACATTTCCCATATTTCTTTGGTTGTTTTAACATAGAACATTATCATGTGTGCTTAAATATAAATTATCATGAAATCAATAAAAATAACATAATGGTAATTGTTTCTACGAAAATAAATATTCATTTATTTATTTTTGTCCTCATTCGTTTCACTTTATAGTTATAACAATGATGTGTTCAATTTGGATGCATTTCAAAAGATTGATAAATGTTAAAACTGACTATTTTGTGACAAAATAAGGATGAATGATACGTTTTTTGGTTGATAACTCATCCTTTCAAATTCCAAGTCGACATATGCATGCAAAAATGTGAAAGAGCTTCTAGATAATGTTTCAAAGCATTTGTTTTGTCGATAAAACAATATTTATGCATATGTGTCTTCTCAAATCGGTTTTAATGGAAATTTAAATGAATTTGATACATGTTTTAGGGTGATTATAGACTTCAAATATGTTTAAAACATGATTTATTTTATTCTTCTTAGATTTAGTAGTATCATTATTAAAAGTTTTATACATTATTGGCATTTTCTGATATGATAAAATTTTTTATGTTGGAAAATATGAAAAATTCATTTTCATGGATAAATTCAATTTCTATTAGTTTTTTCAGTTTTCAATACTAATGTAACCACTTTAGCTTAAAATGCTTGTTTTTTTGATTCTGCTCATCAGAAGGAAAATTTATATCATATTTAAAATATGAATACGATATATAATTTTTGTTAAATAATTGATGTGTTTTTCCGCATCCTTTTGTTATCTGAATTCCGTTTATTTTTGTATTTTTATTGTTCTTCTTTTCCGTTTTGTAGCTTTGAACACCTCTTCTGGACTACATACTTCGCGTTTTCCTCCGGATGTCAGTTTAGTCCGACACATCGGAACCGAAGCCGAAGCGCGGAAAGTAGTTCTACGAATCGTGAATAAGTTTGCTGTAGTTCTGGAAGCCGAAATTAGTTTCATTCCACTTTGTAGTTAGAGGCATTAATTCGCGAAGTCTTACTAGCCGAAGTAATTGTCCCTTTTATGAACCTCCGCAAAGGACACTTTGACCGCAGAAATCAAAATCGAACGGCACCATCCTGCAACAGTAGTCGGGCTACGTCTTGCTGACATGTCAAGAGGAATATCCATCTCCGTGTGTTACGAGCCGCTCCTGCCAATTGTCTCTGCCGTACAAAGTTGTTTGAAATTAAACTGAAACGAGGTTTGCCCCTCATTCGAAGTGACAAAGCACTCTTCCCCACGAGTTGTCGATGGAGCGAGCGCCCTTGTCTAACAAGAAAAAAATGTCGAGTGCGATTCTCCTTTTGTTTCGGCGAACGATGCAAACGGGTATCCCCGATCCTGTGCCGCCGCCTGCGGCAACAGTACGCATTGCCCGGCGGCCTGCAGGAAGACGGATTCCGCAAAAAAAGGTTCAAAGCATTTGCCGCCATGGATGGGCTGACCCCCTCGGCTCGAGAGGCGACGGTGGTGTTTTATGGACAGCACCTTCCCACGCGCGCATCCCATCGTCGACGCTCAAGATGTCCGCCATCGGCAGGAAGAGGTTCGCCCTCTACTGGCGGTGGCGGTTGACGCGAGGTCGCCATTCATGCTGCAACACAATCCACCGCCGATAGTGCAAAGCTGCACGCATTCACTCTACCATCAGTTCGCGGCCAGCACAGCAGGGAAGGAGCAGAGCCATGTTGATGGAGTAGTGATCGGAGAACTGCTGCTGAAAGACCAGCAGGTAAAAGAACTGCTAGAGCTGCTGCCAGAGCAGCTTGCAGAGACACGTGCCCTCCACAGAAGAAGAAAGCCCGCCACAGGTTTGTCAACCACCTGCACGTGCGGAGGACGCCAGCACTCGTGCCCCACTGTCCACTGCGAGAGATGCGCTCGGCACTAGTGTGCCCCTTCGCGCGAGAGAACTGCCTTCGACACAGTGTCGAACGCAGCCTTCTGCCCTCCCACCTCTCCCCAACCACTGACTCCCAGTCCAGAGTGTTGCGACTTGCAAGCTGCGAGGAAGCAGCGCGGCGTCTGCACGATGTAGCGAGACAGCAGCCGCCGCAACGTGCAAGCCGGGGAGGAGCATCTGCGTGCCTCACAGTTCATCATGGTGAATGCGAGCCAGAAACTGAGCCGACCGGCAGCTTTGTAGGGAAGGGCCGACGAAGCGAATGCAAGGTCTAACTGCGTGTGATGGGCTACCATTCTCAAGTACAAGGAGAATACGAGTGCCAGAATACTACTCCCGCTTTGAAACAGGATCCGTTCGGTGCGCAAATCAAAGCGCAGCGCCACAATTTCAGCAGAAAACGTGCGTCAGGCCCCAGGCGAGCTAGCGCATCAGCCTGAGGCCCTTCAGTGACGGAAGGATACGGTCGTCGGTTGTAAAGCTGCAGACCCTCCACATTCGAACGCTGTTGCATTGCATACCTCTTCTTCCTGCTGTTTCCGCTTCTGGCCTGGCATGGCGTCAGCGGCGGCAAT
>SZWC01030473.1:10384-20516 GCA_023375785.1 Penium margaritaceum | reverse complement strand
CACGCACTCACTCACTCACTCACTCACTCACTCACTCACTCACTCACTCACTCACTCACTCACTCACTCACTCACTCACTCACTCACTCACTCACTCACTCACTCGCTCACTCACTTACTCACTCGCTCACTCACTTACTCACTCACTCATTCACTCACTCACTCGCTCGCTCACTTTCTCTCTTGGGGGGGGCTGTGGGGCTCGAAGCAAGTTGGGTTTTTGACCAAGGTAATGGTACAATCTCTGTTCAAAAACCCAACTCACTCATTCACTCATCTTTGTCTGTTTGAATAGTTCCGGCTGGGTCAAGCTTTGAGCCCCTTGCACATGAAAGCTCAAGTTGTATAGAAGAGTTGCTGCGACTTATGAAGGCAGAAATGTTGAAAATGTGACACTGCTTCTGGGCCGTCTCCCAACAGAAGCAATTCCAAATGAGACTTATCTCAATACTGACACCGATCACTACTGTGGCAGACAGAAGCAAACCAAATGTCGGCGCAATCACAGCTCGCGGTCCGACTGAACCGATTTCTATCCTGATTGCGGAGACAATCGGGATCAGGATCGGTCCAGCTCGCGGACCGATGGGACATGATTTATAAGTGTTCGGTGTCCCTGTCCCCGTCCTGCCGCGCATACACACACACACACACACACACACACACACACACACACACACACACACACACACACACACACACACACACACACACACGCAGAGGGACAAAACTCAACACTGTCCCATGGACCGAATGCGTGCATGTGCGTGAATGCGCCATAGAACCAGTTATACTCGTGTGGTTGCAGTGCAATGTGTCATGCCAACGCCATGTACATTGTTTTGGACGAAACTGCGAGACAATGACTTGGTGAAGAAGTCAGCAAGCTGATTCTTTGTGCGCACGTCCACCACATTGATGATGCCACGAGCGAGCAGGTCACGAATGAAATGGTGCTCAATACTGATGTGTTTAATGCAACTGTGGATTACACCATCATTGCGTGCTGGCTGCGCGCTTGTGCTGTCACACATGATGGGAATGTGCGAGAGAGGAACATGCAACTCACACAACAAGTGATGCAGTCATGCAGCCTCACATGTAGCACACCCCAAGGCCATGTACTCAGTCTCTGTTGTGTTGCGTGCTACACATCCTTGCTTGCCACAGTGCCAAGAGACAGCTGTGCCCCCAAGAAGAAAGATGTACCCTCCTTGACTCCGATCATCTGCATCACTCGCCCAGTCACTATAACTGTGGCCCCCAAAAGACACGAGGACCGGACCAAAACCATCAAACCCTTTAACCACCACCGGTCCCGGTCGGGCTCGGAACTCTAGGCCCATATCTGGAGTGTTCACCACGTACCGTAAGACATGAACCGCAGCATCGTGGTGCCCACTCGAAGGGGCCTGTGCATACTGCGCTATGATGTTCACAGGGCAAGCAACATCCGGGCGCGTGGTGGTGGAGAGGTACATGAGGCACCCCAAGATTGCCTGGTAGGGCGTCGGAGGGGCCTCATTCCCTAGACTCTTAGAAGCGATGCGCTTCACAAGAACTTGACCATCAGGGGTCAACGGTGTCGAGGAATGGTGGATACGGTGGAGGTCATCAGAAAACCACTCTGTCAGCGTGTGCACATACCTCTCCTGGTGTACACGCATCATTCCTTGAGGACGGGAGCGCTCAATCTACATGCCGAGTAACATGTCCGCCTCTCTCAGGTCCTTCATCTGATACTATGTCCATAGAAGCTCCTTCACAGCACTCACAACCAGTAGACTGGGTGATGCAATGAAGAGGTCATCAACATACGCAAGGACATACATGGGACACTTCGGTGTGCCACCGATGAACAGTGCAGGATCTGCTGTGCTAAGACAAAACCCACCTCTAGAAAAGGTGCCAGAAATCTCCTTGTTCCAACATCGAGGTTCCTGCTTCGGGCCGAATGGGGCCTTCCATAGGCGGCAGACTCCGTTTGTGCCATCCTCGAACTCGGGAGGCTGCACCATGTGAATCTCTTCCTCCAGGGTCCCATGTAGGAATGCGTTGTTAACGTCCATCTGATGCAACTCGTAGTCCTGGTGTGTCACAACACCAAGCAATACCCTGCTCGTTGGATGTTTGCCGACCGGAGCAAATGTGCCAAAAAAATCCTGACCGGGAACTTGGGAAAATCCCTTTGCCGTGAGGCAGGCTTCATACCGCTCTAGTGCCCCATCCTTTTTTTCTTGGTCTTGAGCACCCACTTGGCACCGACAGCCTTCCGTCCAGGTGGGAGCTCAACCAGCTTGAAGACCCCATGGGCCTTAAGGTCGTCCAACTCAGCCTGACATGCCTTCTGCCACTCAACCATGTCAGGACGTCTGAGGGCATCTTTGACGGTGAGTGGATCAGGTAGAGGTGTTTGTCCCCCATGAGTGGTCTTTGTTATGGCTCCACTTCCTGCATGGAAGCCCACTGGCGTCTCCATGAGCCCTGTCACATCCTCGTCATGTTGACTCAAGCAAAAGTACGTGTGCACCATCTAGATGGCTCGAGTGCATGGTGAGTCCAAGTCCCAGTCGTGCTGGTGGAGGTCGCTCTCGAAGGCGACCGCCGGGAGCCCAGGATAAGGGCTCGAACACCTCAACTCTTGTGCGCCGGTCTTGTGGGGAGTCGGCTGGTGAGACTAGTATTTCAGGCAGCTTGTGTTGACCGAGCTCCTCTAGTGCCCGCTCAATGGGACTTGGGAAGTGAAGCTCCTCGAAACTAAATGGGATGACCCCGGGAGAGAAATCAGGCCCATCGCTCATTGGTGCCTCATCCATCTGGCGGGGCGACTCTCCTAGCCTCTCAGACTCTCCCACGCTCTCATGGTCTTCACGGTTAGATACCTTATTAGAGACATCAGGGCTGTGAGCCACAAAAGGCTCACGAGGAGGCTCCGTGGGACTGGGCACACGCATTGGAGCATCAAACAAGACATGATCTGGTCCTGTGACTTCTGTCGGTGGAGGTCGTTGGCGGTCTGTTTTGGATTGAGCATACGTGAGATGCTTGTAGAAGAGTTCCTCATTACTCTCCACCACTTTCCTTGCCTCGGGGTCCTAAAACCTGTAGGCTTTTGACTGTGATGCTATCCCTAGGAATCAGTGTTGACCTGGCCACCTCGAACCCCGGCACATCGATGTCCACCTCGGCACATCGATGTGACCCCCCCCCCCCCCCCCCCCCCCCACATCGGCCACCCCGGAACCACGGGCTTCCCTGGGGTGGGACTATGCCGTTGTTTGGTTTTTCCTGTGCGCCATATGCGATCTGAGTCCCCTAGTTTTTGCTGATGCAGTCAGGGGTCATCTCCGTCGTCGCTAGCTTTTCCGCATCTTAACGTGGTAAGCCACGCTGACTCATGCTTGCAGCGTGAGTCCGCGCGGCTGAGCAACCGTTGTTCAGGGCTCTGCCAGCTGGCGGTTCAGATTCGGGGACTGCTAAAACCCACAAATATATATTTATCCTAAGTGCGATGTTTAATGCCCTGAGTTGAAATGTTGAAGAGCGCATCTCTCAGTTTGAAGACCATTGTTTGATAGTTAAGCCTCCGGCGTTAATGTTTACACTCCAGAATTATGACATTGAATCTTGAAGTTCGGACTTGAGATTTCGAAGTTCAATGTCAGAATGTCGAAGCTCAAACTTCTGACGTTGAAGTCAGCCGTTTGAATCTCAACTTCCAAAGTTCAAAGTTTGAAGCTAAACTGTGGTGGTTTGCATTTTAAACGTGAATAATTGAACTAAATGGCATGCCGTGTCTTCCATTCAGTGAGCAAACCCTCTACCAAATCAATGTTTAGACTTTTCTGTGCTGTCAAAGCAGGAGGTCTGTGGTGGGTGGGGCGGGAAAGGAGGGGGGGGGGGGGGGAGATTGCCCGTTACTTCCAGAGTATGGGCTCAACGAGTCGCCGTGTCAAACGTCGATGGTCGGCGGCGGCGGGAGGAGGGGGGGGGGGGGGGGGGGGGGGGGGGTCAGACCTCGCGCAAAAGTCGAATACGAACTCGATCCACATCGATGCCCCATCGATGTGGATCGCGGTTCCGCGGCAGCGGTGATAGGGTCACCCCGGAACCCCGGGACAACACTGCTAGGAATACACACATGCGACCGCGAGGCGAGAGTTTGCCAGTGTGGTCATCCTTCTTGTACCACACACAAGCCATTGTACCCCACACTCTGGCAAGCCGCAGGTCGGCTCGAGTCCCATGCCACCTCTCCCACGGTGTGATGGTAGAGGGCAAGGGACCATGTGGGATTCTGTTCCACACCCACGTGAGATACTTGATGGCCTGAGCAAAGAACGACTGACTCAAACCGGCTTCAACCAGCATCATGCGGACACTGTCACCAATCGTGCGGTTCCAGCGCTCAGCCACCTCATTCTGTTGGGGTGTCTCTGGAGCAGTAAATTGGGGCTAAACTCCCATGGACTTGAGGTACCTCTCAGTTGGACCAAGGTACTCAACTCCTCGGTCTGATCTGAAAGTAGCTAAGGTCTGGTTACATTGACGCTGGGCACGAGGGAGCCAGTCATGAAGAGCATTTTCAACCTCGCTCTTTGCACGAAGAAAGTAAACCCATGTGAAACGGGAGTAATCACTAATGAAATTGAGGACATACCTTGCTCTTTCTCCCAGCAACTCAACCGGGAGAGGGCCGAGCATAGCAGAGTGGACAAGTTGCAGTGGACGACTTGACTGATTGATAGACTCAGGGAATGGAAGACGGTGCATTTTTCCTTGAACACAGTCTAAGCAGGCGGTGCCACAAGGCGCAGTGAAGGTCAATTTGTTTAGACCATCGACAGGCAAGGTACGTAGCATGGTGTGCAGTGCAGCAGTGCCAACATGACAAAGGCGGCGGTTCAGCAAATGAGTGTAAGTAGACAACAACGTGTGAGCAGACAGGACACGAGCATCAACAGAGTCATCAACAGTAGTTGCGTGAACCCTGTACAAGCAATTGATGTTCTTGCCACTCAACACAACGTGCTTGCTGTTGTCAATAGTGATCGTGCACATGCCATCGCCATGAAAGATGCGCATGCGTGAGCGATCAAGAGTGGATGTGGACAGTAAGCTAAGTTGCAAGCCAGGTACATACAATATACCTGTTTGGTACACCTCTCCCATGGGTCCTCGCAAGCGCACTGTGCCCGCCCCTCGCACCTCAAGTGCCTCTCTAGACCCAGTGCAAACAGATTGGATAGTGCCAACATACAGAACCATTCACTCAGTGGAGTCATGTGATGTGTGGCCCCTGAGTATAATGCCCATGTCCCATCGGCCTCTCTGTCAGAGGAGGTGACCTTGCTATGTGCTATGTCATCCTCACTGTGCATGGGTCACTCCGCTCCACACTCCACACGCACTCTTCCACCCATGCACACTCATACTTCAAATCAGGAGCACTTGTACATGTATCCATCCCATCCCTCGCACTCAAAGCATTCCCGGTTCCCTAGAGACCATCACAACTCCCACCTCCCTGGTTGGCCAAGTTGGCGCAAATTTCAGCCATCTCATCAAGGAGGTGCTCGAAGGCGGCTTGCTGGTCCACATAGTCACGAACTTGAGCATGTGCATGGCGAGGTGGAGCCTTTGCTCCAGCAGCTGCTGCTGCTCTAGCCCCAGGTGCTGCGCCCTGCCACTCCCATCCCTGTGGTGCATCCGGCTCCGCAGGTGCTGGCTCAACAACGTACTCACATCCACCCTAATGCTGCTGCGGGGGCTGGTGCTGGAGCTGTGGGCGGTACTGCTGCTGTGGCTGCAGTTGCTAATGTTGCTGTCTCCTCTCCCAGCGTTCGTGTGCACCACGAATGCGGTCCTCACGCCCTGGCTGAGGAGGATGAGGGCAGTGCTTGTAGCGATGGCCAGGCTGCTGGTAGATGTAGCATGTGGTCTGCTTGCCAATTCCACCTCCAGCACGGCCGCCTCCCCCCTGTCCGCGACCACTGCTGTTGGCTGCAGCTCCCTGCAAGGTCCTGCCCCCCGTCATCACAGCTGCAGTGGCCACACAGCCGATGACTGGATCCTCCTCGAAGTCAGCATCAAAGCGGTTTTCCGCCTCTTGCGCCCTTAAATGCGCGTAAGTGTAGTCGAGAATCTTATCGGTGTGGCACAGATGAGCCATGTTGGAGCTCATGAGCTCTACGACGCTCCGCCACCTCGGACCAAGACGTCCCACCATATGCATGGCAAACGCCCATTCCGACATCTTGAGGTGGTAGACCTCCAAGTGGACATTCAGCATGAGGCCGCGTTTCCAGTATGATTCGATGGCCTCCCCTCGTCGTATTCGGATGTTGAGAAGGTCTCGCTGAAGTCGCTCACCATCAGCCTAGAACACAAAGGCATAGCTGTTTTGTAGATACAGCCATGCCTCCCAAGGCTGGGCAGGTCAAGCCGTTGAACCGGTGTTCTCTCCATCGTCCCTCTCCTCGCCACTTCTGACGTCCTCGACATCGACTCTGGCAAAGCACTGCAGAGGAAGAAGAGGCTTTGTAGGGACGAGGCGCTTGAGGAGGAGAACGGCACAGGATGTTTCCTCAGGTGGAAGACGACGAGTGGATTTTGGGTTGTAGAAGTGCTAGATGCCGACGTCCTTGGCCAAGTCGATGAATAGCGTGGACCATTGCTTGTAGTTGAGGTTGTCGGTGAACTTTGGTGCAGCTGAGAGGCAATCAGCAGGCCGACCCTCGCGGTCGGCAGCCTGGATCACTAGGCTCTGGTAAGAAATGGACATGGTGGCTGGTGGATATTAGACAAAAAGCATATGGGTGGGGACTTGAAGGAGTGCGCCGTCACACAAAAGACCACGCTGTTACGACTCCGCCGTGAAATTCCATAAATGTTTGGGGCGCGCTTAACATATGACTGCGAGGACAAGATTTGGCGGAGGGACGAACGGAAGGAAGGCTGGAGTGACGACCGTCGCAAGGACAAACCCCGCAGTCGTCAAGGTCGAAGGTCACAGAACAAGAGTGGAGAGTGTAGGCCAGAGGCCAGGGGCGCGAGACTTGGGTCGATCAGAGGCTACGGTTGAAGAGCAAGGTAAGGGTGAGGCTAGAGGCGAGGTGTGCGGAGGATAGGGGAAGGACGCGGACAGCCGCAAGGTCGAAGGCCAAAGGAGGCGGACGAGGGCAAGGACAGAGGCCGCCCGTCCAGGTTGAAGGGCAAGAGCGGGGTCCTTGCCCAGGGATGAGGACGTGGGCCACGCTCACGCGCGGAAGTGAGGGTCGAGGGTCAGCGGCCAAGGGCAAGGCCATGAGGCAAGGGCACAAGGGCTGTGGAGGGGCTGAGAACGAGTTGCTGCGCAGGCCTCTCAACTTAGCTCTGATACCATGATAGAAGGCAAGGCACAGCAGCTGGGGCGTGGAGGTCATTAAGGTCAAGGTCCAGAAAACACAATGAGCACCCAAGCGACATTGTAGTGTTCTGCCAGGGTTGACACACCTAGAGTCATACCACCCAAGTGCGAGACTCAAAACCTAGACTGTGGGGTACAGGGCACCATCCTCTCTCAAACAGGCAATGAGCCATCCTGCAGTCATACTAAGCCAACAGGGTTGAACCTGGGACTTCCACATGACGTGGTCATCCCTGGAGGCTATCCAGGTGACGGCAGAGGCCCGGCCACGACCGGACTTGAACTCGGACCCAGCGTCCACCAGTTTCGCCACGCAACCAACTGCAGGAGGTCATCAGCCCAGATAGCACTCAGCGGCATCCCTGTCCCTGTCCTGCCGCGCATACACACATACACACACACACACACACACACACACACACACACACACACACATACCCGCAAAGGGACAAAACTCAATAATGGAGGCAGACGAGTGGCTCGGGGGATAGCAGAACGGACTGATGGATAGACGAAGTGGAAAACAGAAAACAAAACTGCTGAAAATTGGATGGATAGATTGTTGGCTAGACAGATGGATGGAAGGACGGGAAGACACAGACATGGATTGATGGAAAAGCATATACACGGAAGGAGGAATGGAAGGAATAGAGGATGGCTGTGTTGGTGGTTGGGTGGCGAAACCCGCGGATGCAAGAGAGCCGCCAGGCGGCAATCTCCTTGACCGCGTGATGGACGGGGGGGGGGAGAGAGAGAGAGATAGAGAGAGAGAGAGAGAGAGAGAGAGAGAGAGGGAGAGAGAGAGAGAGAGAGAGAGAGAGAGAGAANTGAGTGAGTGAGTGAGTGAGTGAGTGAGTGAGTGAGTGTGTGTGTGTGTGTGTGTGTGAGAGAGAGAGAGAGAGAGGGAGAGAGAGAGAGAGAGAGAGAGAGAGAGAGAAAGAGAGAGAGAGAAGAAACGAATGGAAGGGGGGTCGCGACGGTGTTCACCGGTTGCAACAACTGGATGACCGACAGGGCCGGCCCCGGCTGGCATTTTTGGACGTACTCTCCGAGATGGGAGAGAGAATTAATGTGTCGTCTATTTCTCAGTCCTTTTGTGTGTGGTTGGTCGATAAGTGAGTGTGAAAAGTACGAACCTGTGATTTGGAGGCAGTTGAAGCATGTTCTTGTGTGCGAGTGGCAGGTGGGCCACCAAATGGACAGCACCACAAGAGAGAAGATGACACAATGAGTTCCACCGTGAAGTCGCATGGGTCAACGGGAAAATCCATGACACGGCCTTGCGAACACGCCTGGTAACCAAACTGTACAGGCACGCGATGTGCCAACGCAACGAGTTGTATTTTGGACTTTCTGGTATCGCATGGGCAAAGAAAAATGCGTGTGCACTGTTCTAACCGCAACAAGGGTGGCAAGGCAATTAGTAGGTGTTCTTTTGTGTGTGAGTCAGTTTTGTGTGGTAACTACCACTATGTGGGGGCTTTGCAAGGTTGGTACAATACCACCAAGGCATAGCTAAGGCTGCTAGGAATTTTCCACCAACCACATATTGGAAACCTGCACCTAGGATGAGTGAGATATGCTTTTTTGGTGTACTAGTGCCTTGTTTGTACTCTAGGTGTGCCAGGCATATGAGGCACTTCATTTCTCTTGTGTCTAATGTTCTAGTTAAGTGAATTTTGTGCCTTTGACCTCAATCAAGTCATTTTCACAAGAGACCACCTTCACTTTGCAACAGTGCCACATATTCAATACTTCTCCGTTGATGTCCAAGTCTTGTGGGCTTGTGCTGTGACTGCTAAGCTTTCCATCGAGCTATCACACGTCTCCTAAGATAACCGTTTGAGTGTCTCATTGCTCAAACGGATGAGTCTCTGTCAGGAATTTCCAGAAAATCACCGAGGTCCCAAATTTGAGTTTGAGCCTAGGTCGAAGGCACTTTTGGCCATTGTGAGCAAGCTGCAATTGGTGGACTGCGTTTATTGTCTCCAACAGGCTCGACTGATAGAAGACAGAAGGACGGAATGTGTGCTGAACGGATGGGCGGATGGACAGGCAGATGAGCAGAGGGGCCGACGTATGGATAAATGGACAGATGGACAGATGAACAGGTATACAAAGAGGCGTACAGACTGATGAATAGACGGACAGGCGGATCGAATGAAAACAGATGGATGGATTGATAGATGGGCAGAAGGATGGATGAATAAACAGATGGACAGATGGACGGATGGACTGATGGGTGGAGATACAAACAGAGAGAGGTGCACGGACAGAAAAATGGATGAAGAGATGGACAGACTGACAGTCAGACGGACAGACAAATGGGCCGGTGGATGGACGGGCAAATGGACGGACAGACAGACGAACTGAAAGACAGATAGAAGGATTAACAGATGGATATACAAACGGATAGATGGATGGATGGACGGACCGGCGGATAGACGGATGGACAGGCAGACAGATGGATGAATAGACGGATAGCAGAATCGATGGACGGGTGGATGGATGGATGGGCATGCCGATAGAGAAGAGAAGTACTCATCCATGTAAGGAGCGTTTTAACCACAGTCAACACATCTCCAATATGTGTTTAATGTTTGGACATGTGATAAAGATATTGTTTCATGGATTATGTCAAGGTTGAGTTCTTTGTGTTCTCTGTGTGTGTGTGTGTGTGTGTGTGTGTGTGGCCGTACATCTCTTTGTGCATCTGTCAATCTT
>SZWC01030472.1:11873-24319 GCA_023375785.1 Penium margaritaceum | reverse complement strand
TAGGAAGTCCTCACCGCGGTGGCTGCCCAGGGTACCCTTATGCCCTGGGCATACGAGCTCTTCCTTCGCATCGAAAAGGCTTGTCAGGAGTCACACATCCATCGCCCAGAGTCCCTTGCCTCTCTTGTCATCACCACCATGGTCGTTGCTGCCCCAGCAGCAGCGGCGTCTTCCGTCACCACCTCGTTTGGCAAGAAGAAGCGCAGGGGCAAGAAGGGCAAGGATCCTCAGCAGCAGTCTAGCAGATCCGGCGGCACCAACCTTGTCCGCCACAACTGTGGCCAGTCAAGACACAGGTAGTACATGTGTCCTCTCCTGGCTGACAAGGCTCACGTCATTGCCACCATGCGTCGTCGGTGCAAGCGTCGCCTTGCCACCACTGTTGTGATTGTCGGTCCTCCTACTGTACTTGCGCCACTTGCGACAGCTCCACTACAATACCTTCCGTAGCCATCCGTGCCTGCTCCTCCGTCACGGGTGCATCCAGCAGTATCTTCCTCCTCCTTTCTGGACTCTGGTGCCATTACACCCAGTCGGTCTGCTCCGTCGGACCCTCCATCCACGAGCAACAGCAGGAGCAGTTCATCGCAATTCAGCACAGCCTTCCTCGCCCTCCTCCCCAGGGAAGTGTGCGTTGCGTAGTCGCTCGTTCCTGCCTACCCTGCATGACGGAGTTTGTGTTGCAATGTTGTATTGTCTCTTCATCCACACCATCCTCTGCCGTGCCTTTCCCACCCACTCCTCTTCGTGATGACGTCGCCTTGCTGGATGACTAGTAGTCCCGGTTTGCACCTCCGTCCACCGCGTCAGCGTCGCTCATCTATGGCCATGTGGTTGCCAACGACCTGGCCACTCCGGTCTAGGATCCGTCTGAGACCTAGATCATCGACTCCGGTGCCACGCATCACATGACGGCCTCGCGTGAGGCCTGCAATGTCCTTGGTCCCGTCACCGATGCCACCAAGGTTTGGACGGTTTCTAGTCAGGTGTTACTTGTTCGTGGTGTTGGCGTCGTTCGCTTCCATGGTCCTCCTGGTAATGTCTTCGTGACTGATGTCCTCTTCGTCCCTGGCTTTGAGCTCAGCCTCCTGTCTGTCACTGCCCTTGATCGCATGAGCATGGACGTTATGCACTCGCGTGGTCTAGGCACTGTGTCGATGCGTCTGTCATGTCATGTCATTTTGCATGCCACCGCTTGTGGCAACTTGTTGCACGTACCGCTCCTGCCCGCTTCTACCTCTGTCCCCTTGTCATCGTCCGACACTAGCCACGTGTTTGTTACTAGCACACTGTCTCTGCAACACAATCGTCTCGTGCAACGCCGCCTCTCTCACGTCCACTCTGCCACTGTTGACGGCATGCTTCGCACGCAGCCAGCCACGGGCCTTGACCCAGCCACCTTTCCTCTATCGTGTCCCACCGAGTGCATCGGTTACACTCAGAGGAAGATGCACCGTTCCACCTACCCCCTCTCTGCCTCTCGAGTGACCGTCCCGCTCGACTTGGTCCACTCTGATTTCATGGGTCCCCTCCCGACAGAGTCAGTCAACGAGCACGGTCGTTATGTGCTGACACTTCCGAACGACTACTCTCGCTATTACTGGGTCTTCTTCCTTGAGCAGAAGAGAGACGTCGCTCCCACCATTCGGGACTGGCTTGTTCGTGCTGAACGCAAGAATGGTCGCCCCCTCCACCGTTTCTGTTCCGATCGTAGGGCTGAGGTTTTTGGGGAGACCACACTCTTCCACGCCTCTTGTGGTGTCCATCATGAGACGCTGGCGCCTTACACGCCTGCCTAGAGCGGCGTCTCTGAGGGCAGGAACCGAACCATGGCCGACATTGTCTGCACCATGCGGGTCAAATCTGGCATCTTTGACGGCTTCTACTTCGAGGCCATGACCTACATGATTTGGGTCTGGAACCGGATTCCCCTCGGACCCATTCCCCGTCAGTCCACACCATACCAGCATTGGTGTGGAGAGTGAGCCGACCTACGTCCGGCCCGGGTCTGGGGTTGCGTAGCCATCGTGTGGTTGCATGTCCCACACCAAGGTGGCAAGCTCAAGCCTCGCAGCCGTCCCTGCACCTTTCTTAACGTCTCCCTTCAGTCGAAGGCATGGCATTTCTAGGATCCCACTCGGCAGTACATCATCGAGTCTCGGGATGCCCTCTCCTTTGAGGATCTGTTTTCCTACGACCTTGTTCACTCCGCGCATTGATGTTCCTCTGGTCGTGTGGGGGAGTGGTGTGTCCGGCCTTCATCTAGCCGCGTCCGGGCATTCCATCGTCTGCGTCCGTGGGTCAGTCTGCGCCGGCTGCCCCTTGCATGTCCGCCAGCCTTTCACGGCCGGCTGCCCCATCTGTGTCCAACAGCCCCTCAAAGCCAGCTGCCCAGTCCGTGTCTGCCAGCCCCTCAGGGCTGGCTGCCCCATCTGTGTCCGACAACCCCTCAGAGCTGACTGCCTCGCCCGTGCCCGCCAGCCCCTCAGAGCCGGTTGCCCTGGCCGTGCCCGCTAGCTCCTCAGGGCCGACTGTCCCGTCCGAGTCCGCCAGTCCCTCACATCCGGCCGCCCTGCCGTGTCCGCCAGCCCCTTAGGGCCAGGTGCCCGGTCTGTGTCCGCCAACCCTCCTATCCGGCTGCCCCATACGTGTCTGCCTACCCCTTAGGGCCGGTTGCTCCATCTATGTTTGCTAGCCCCTCAGGGGCGGATATCCCATCCGTGTCCGCCAGTCCCTCTGGGCCAGCTGCCTTGTCCGTGTCCGCTAGCCCCTCAGGGCCGGCTTCCCCATCTGTATCGGCGCGCTACACACGTGGTCAGGGCGGGAGCCTTAGACCCAGGCTGGCAGAGAGCACTTAGGCCTCCTCCTCACGTCCTCTCACACCACGACCCCCTGTCATCCCACGAGGCTCATCACCTCATGTCAAAATCACTTCCACAGTTGTGAGTGGGGACCCCGGCACAAAGGCACTTGGCTTGGCCACACTGTCAGTCATCAATGACCTACATCTAGGGTCTGCTTTGGGCTATGCCTTGCTCCATAAGGAGCACCGGTATGCCGTTGCGGCCATACTCATGCATATGCCACAAGGGACACGGGACGCGCACGCCCTTACTGTCCGCCCCATAGAGCGACCACAAGACCCAGCGACCCTACGTGAGGCTTGAGCGTCTCCCAAGGCCACTCACTCGAAGGCTGCATGCGCCGATGAGCTTGCCTCCATTCAACAACATCACGTCTATGAGCTTGTCGACCTCCCCCCGTGCTGTAAGGACATTGGCGCCAAGTGGGTTCTCCGGCAGAGTGGAAGCCGGACGGGTCCTTGGACAAGTACAAGGCCTGTCTCACAGCCAAGGGGTTGTCTCAGGTCCCTAGGATCGACTATGACCAGATATTTGCCCCGATCGGTCTGTTCTCCACTAGCCGGGCGTTGTTCAGCCTGGTTGTCCAGCACGGGTGGGAAAATCATCAGATGGATGTGAGCAACGCCTTTCTCCATGGCTCACTAGAGTGCAAAGAGCTCTACATGGTGTAGCCTCTTGGCTTTGACAATGGCTCCGGCAAGGTCTCGAAGTTGCAGAAGCGCCTCTATGGCTTGAAGTTGTCACCGCGCTGTTGGAACCAGGAGATCAGTCATACGCTTCTCAGCGGCGGCCTCCTTCGCAGCTCTGCCGGTTCCGCCTTGTTCATCAGTCCGCGAGGTCAGACCTTCGTCGCTATCCTAGACTGTGTCGACAACCTGCTCATTGCATCACCGGATGCAACTGCCATCCGGTATGTCAAGCACCTGCTACATGCTGCCTATGAGATGAAGGACCTCGGGCCAGCACGAGTATTTTCTGAGCATGGAGCTTGAGCATGATTGCTCTGTGGGCATTCTGCATGTCCATCAGGCCACCTACGTCCAGACCTTGTCCGTGCGCTTCGCTGAGGACCCGCCCCTCGTGCCGAGTGCATCCTCACCCATGTCGCCGGATGGTTATACGATGCTCAAGAGCTGTGATCGAACCATGGTTGGGGAGCCAGTAGACGTGACCATGTATTTGCATGTCATCGGGTCACTGATGTTCCTGGCGATGACGACGCGTTAAGACATTGCGTTCACCGTCAACAACCTAGCACAGTTTGCTAAAGATCCGCATCACCTCCACTTTGATGTTACGATCTGAGTACCTATGCTACGTCGTTTCTACCCCACAATGAGGCTTCATGTTCCGTCGACAGTCGTCCGTTGTGGCGACAGGATGTACCGACTGTGACTGGGCAAGCAGTTCGGACCATAAGAGTCGTACTGGCTGGATCTTCCTTGTTGGTAAAACGGCTGTATCCTGGCGTAGTAGCAAGCAAGGGTGCATTGCACGCAACACTGCTGAGGTTGAGTATATGGCCCTTGGTTCTAGCGCTTGTGAGAGAGTGTGGTTGCGTCGCCTGTTGTCCGAGTTGCGTCAATCAGTCCCGTCCATCACGTTGCACTGTGACAATGAAAGTGTCATGGCCATTGTTGACAATGACGACGTCCATCACATTCGCACAAAGCAAATCAATGTCGAGTATCACTATGTGCATTCGTCGTTGCATGACGGCAGCATCAACATTGTGTGGGTTGAGACAACACGGCAATTGGATGATTTCTTCACCAAGACACTGACGTGTGACTCGTTCAAGAAGGTTGTGAGTGCAGTCGGTGTACGTATGTAAGGTTCTCTCTCTCCATGTTCGCTTGGTCTCTGTGTTGTCTGCCCGTCCATGGACCCTACGCCTGTGAGTCATGGGGGACTGTTGGTTTTTGTCTCACATCTCTCACTTGTACTCTATTGTGTCCTCCCGGCTTCAGTACACCGACGTGCACATGATTGACGGTGAGACGCGACGCTGATGGAGTGTCGTTTGGTGGAGCCGACGCACGCTGAGGCCTACACACAGTTTGCTGAAGCCTTCTCCCTCCTTCGTCCTCAGCTCCATTGGCAGACCTTCTCCGCAGTTGTGTTGCCGGCAGGCACTATTGCTCCATATGGTACTTGCACACATACAGTGCCGTATCTGACTACAATGTTGCATTTGCAGCACTATGTCATGCCTAAAGTCCAAGTTTCATGTTTTCTTGCACTTTCGGTACCGGGAATTAGCGTAGACGCTGCCTAGGTTTAGGCAGCCATAACTCCTCATTGCTATTTTTCTAGCTGATTTTGACCGCACGACTGCATCTGCAGCGTGCGTATTATGGTATGGTGCAGTTTTCGGGAAAAACGGGCGACGCCCGGGTTTGGGTTGTTGGCCGTTTGGCAATGCTCACTGAGAAAACCTGCCTGCCTGAAAATTGAGCTATTTTCTGATTGGCTGGTGAACTGTGTAACAAATCCTACAGAGCTGAGGGAGGCTAGTTCTTGGAGGGGTCACTGATAGTGTCTCATTCTTGTTTCTGAATCAGTCACTTCCAGTTTTTAGCAACATTCTTGCGCTAACACTGGCGTACACATCTAAACAGAAATGCTAGGCAACAGGTTGGGGCAGCAGCATTGTTGATGCAGCGTGCGGGTTTCCACGCTCGTTGCACAAGTCTGCCGCCCCCTCAGTCTGCTGCTCTAGAGACTAAGTCTAGAAGCTCTGGATTTGTTACTAAGAAACGTGCGCGCCAGTGTTAGCGCCAGAAAGCAGTTGGAAATTGAAAGTAACTTATTAGCAATGAAGAATTAGCAACAATGGGAGAACCCTCCAAGTTCTAGCTCCCCCCCACTAGTGTAGAACTTGTTTCTCAGCTAACCAGCCAATCAGAAAACAGTTCTAGACCTATTTTCTGGAGGGCAGGGTTTTCTCGGTGAGCCCTGCCAGACGCCTGACAGCCCAAAACCCAGGCGTCGTCCGTTTTGCCTAAAAACTAGACCATACCATAATACCAACGCTGCAAATGCAATCGTGCAGTCTGAATCAGCTAGAAAAATAGTAGCAAAGAGTTACGGCTACCCGAACCCAGGCAGTGCCTACGACAATCAGTGATGCCAAACAGGGTCAGTAGGAGATATGGATCCTAGGATGATGCTGCAGATGCAATGCCACAACCAAACACAGCGCTAGGTGCACGCACACAGCATCTGTAATGGTAGTGACCGTCAGCGGCCCGACCGTCGAGGAGGCCTGTTGATGGAGCTGAGCGCATCGCCGAAGGGAGGAGGCTCCAGTGAACGGTGAGTGGGCCTCAGCGCGCGTCGGCTCCATCGAGCAACACTCCAGCAGCGTCGAGACTCGCCGTCAGTCATCTGCACACCGATGTGCACAAGACGGGAGGATACAACAGAGTACAATGAGATGCACGAAAACCAATACTCCCCAATGACTCACAGGCGTAGTGCACATGTGCGGGCAGACACATAGTCAACAACCAGGCTCCCGAAGGCCAAGCAGAAACGCAAGCAGGGACAGAGAGAGTCACCCATGGATGCACGCCGACTGAAATCATAGCCTTCTTGAACGAATCGCGCTTCAGTGCCTTGGTCAAGAAGTCAGCCAACTGTCGTGCTGTTTCAAACCACACGATGCTGATGCTGTCGTCATGCAACAACGAACGCACATAGTTTTACTCAACGTTGATGTGCTTTGTGCGTGTGTGATGCACACCGTTGTTGTCGGCGATGGCCATGGCACTCTCATTGTCACAATGCAATGTGATGGATGCGACAAACTGACACAACTCGGACAATACACGACGCAACCACACACTCACACGCGCCTGAGCCAAGAGCAACACACTCAGCCTCAGAAGTGCAGCGTGCAATGCACCCCTGCTTGCCACTGCGCCAGCACACAACTGTGTGGCCAGTCAAAATGATCCAACCTGTGCGACTCTTACCGTCCGGACTGCCGGTCCAATCACTGTCGGTGTAGCCCACTGCGACAACAAACGGCTGACGGCAGAACATGAGACCTCGCCAAGGAGTCGAGACAACATAGCGCAATACTCGGATTGCGGCCTCGTAGTGGAGGTGACGTGGCTCCTGAGAAAAAACTGGGCCAGGAGGTTGACGGCGAACGCGATGTCTGGGCGCGTCGTCCTCGCCAGGTACATCAGTGACCCGATGACTCGCAGGTACGTGGTCACGTCAGCTGGCTCCCCTAGAACAACTAGGTCAGGACTCTTCAGCTTCACCTGGCCATCGGGTGATATGGGTGAGGATGCGTTCGGCACAAATGGCAGGTCCTCCGCAAAGCGGGTGGAGAAAGTCAGCACATAAGCGGCCTAGTGGATGTGGAGGACGCCCTGGGAGCGATCATGCTCAAGCTCCATTCCCAGGAAGACACTGATAGATCCGAGATCCTTCATCTGGTAGGCAACGTGCAGCAAGTCCTTGACACGTTGGATGGCAGCCGTGTCTGGTGACGCAATGAGGAGATCGTCGACATAAACCTGGACAAAGTCTTGCCTCGCGGACTGACAAACAGTGCGAGGTCAGCGGTGCTGTGTTGGAGTCTGCCTCGAAGGAGCGTGCTGCTGATTTCTTGGTTCCAGTATCAAGGCAACTGCTTCAGGCCATAGAGGGCCTTAGGCAGCCGCCAGACTCTCCCAGTGCCACCGTCAAAGCCTGGGGGATGCACCATGTAGAAATCCTCACCTTCCACTGAACCATGGAGAAAGTTGTTGATCACATCCATCAGATGCAACTCCCACCCATGCTAGGCGACCAGGCTGAAGAGCGCCCGGCTAGTGGAGAACCGGCCAACTGGGGCAAAAGAACTGGTCGTAGTCGACCCCAGAAATCTGGGCAAACCCCTTGGCTGTAATGCGGGCCTTGTATTTGTCCAAGGACCCGTCGGGCTTCCACTTGCGCCGATGGCCTTCCGACCTGGAGGAAGGTCGACGAGGTCGTACACATGGTACTGTCGGATAAGAGCGAGGTCATCAGCGCAGGCAGCATCCCAGTGTGCGGCCTCAGGAGAGGCTCGTGCCTCGTGCAGGGTGGCTGGGTCCTCCGGGCGTGCTGTGGAGCGGACTGAGAGAGTGTGTGCATCTCGAGCCCTAGGTGGGATGCGCGCGAGTGCACCCACGACAGCGTGACGATGCTCGTTATGAAGCATGATGTAGCCCGGTACGGAGCCCGGGTGAAGGTCTCCAATGATGGCCGAGGTGGTCAAGCCAAGGGCCTTGGTATCAGGGTCCCCACTCACGACCGTGGGAGTGGAGGAGACACGTGGAGCCACGAGGGGTCGAGGTGCCACGGATCACAGTGCAACGGTCTGCACGCTCACCGACGATCTCGATAGGAGGCTACCGCCTGGGCCATGTGTGTAGCGTGGCAGGACAGGAGATGGCACTAAGTCCGACGTGCCAATGGAGGCAGACGGGGTTGCTTGTCCGGAGGGGCCAGCGGATGCAACCGGGGCTGCTGGCCTGGAGGGACCAGCGGGCATGACTAGGTCTGCCGGCCCGGAGGGACCGACGGACGCAACTGGGGCTGCCGGCCCGGAGGAGCCAGCGAACGCGAATAGGGCTGTCGGACCGGAGGGACCAGCGCACGCGTCTAGGGCTGCCGGTCCGGAGGGACCAGCGGACACGACTAGGGCTACCGGCCCGGAGGGACGAGCGAATTCGTCTGGGGCTGCCGGCCCAGAGGGACGAGCGGACACGACTAGGGCTGCCGGCCCAGAGGGACCACCGGACACGTCTAGGGCTGGCGGCCCGGAGGGATCAGCGGACACGACTGTGGCTACCGGCACGTAGGGACCAGCGGATACAACTGGGGCTGCCGGCTCAGAGGGACTGAGGGATGTGTCACCCGGAAGCGGCAGGACGGAGGACGGACTCACCACTCCCCCACACGACGGGATAGACACCGACGAGCCGGAGTGAATGAGGTCGCGAGGAAAGAGGTCCTCGAAGAAGAGGGCATCCTGGGACTCGATGATGCATTTTCAGGAGGGATCCCAGAAGCGCTAGGCCTTGGACTAACGAGAGACATCAAGGAGGGTGCAGGGACGCCCGCGGGGGGCGAGCTCGCCGCCCTGCTGCGAGACGGGCAACCACACAATGGCCACGCAGCCCCAGACGCGAGCCGGGCGGAGGTCAGCTCGCTGACCCCACCAACGTTGGTATGGCGTGGACTGGCAGGGAAGGAGACCGTGGGGAATCCGGTTCCAGACCCAGGTCATGTAGGCCATGGCTTCAAAATAGAAGCCATCGGAGAGGCCGGACTCGACCCGCATGGTGCGGACGGCGTCGGCCATGGTTCGGTTCCATCGTTCGGAGACACAGTTCTGGGCGGGTGTGTAAGGCGCGGATGTCTCATGGTGGATCCCGCATGAGGCGAGAATGGTTGTGGCCTCACCCATGTACTCACCACCACGATCGGAGTGAAAGCGGCGAAGAGAGCGGCCACACTCGCGCTCCACAAGGACAAGCCAGTCCTCGATGGCTCGCGCGACATCGCTCTTCTGCCGAAGACAAAAGACCCAGTGGTAGCGAGAATAGTCGTCAGTGAGGGTGAGGACATAGCGGCCGTGCTCGCCGACAGACTCGGTGGGGAGAGGGTCCATGATGTCCGAATGGACAAGGTCGAGAGGGGCGGACGCATGGGAGGAAGACAAAGGGTACGTGGACCGGTGCATCTTCCCCTGAGCGTAATCAATGCACTCAGTGGGGCACGGGAGGGGGAAAGTCTGCGGGTCAAGGCCCTTGGCCGGTTGGGTGCGGAGCATGCTGTGTACGGTGGCAGAGTGGACGTGACAAATGCGGCGGTGCAGGAGGCGAGTATGCTGAGGAGAAAGCGTAATGGGGACAAACACATGGCCTGTGGCAGCCGACTGGAAGGAGACGGAAGGGGAGGAGGAGAGGCGAGGTACATGCCACAGGTTGCCACGGGCGGTGGCGTGCAGTACGAGAAGACCAGACGGATGCAACGACACAGTGCCAACACCACGCGAGTGCACAACGTCCATGCTCATGCGGTCAAGGGTAGTGACGGACAGGAGGATGAGCTCAAGACCAGGGACCAAGAGGACATCAGTCAGAAAGACGTCACCGGTAGGACCACGGAAACAAACGTCGCCAATACCACAGACAGGCAACACCTGTCCGGGGCCTTTCCGGACACCGGAGACATCGCCTACATGACTGAGCATGTTCAAGGCCTCACAAGAGGCCGTCATGTGATGCGTGGCCCAGGAGTCCATGATCCACGTCTCAACGGGGTCCTGGACCGGGGTCGCCAGATTGCTAACGGTCACATGGCAGCAAGCAAGGGACGCGGACGCGGTGGAAGGAGGTGCAAATCGAGACTACCAATCGTTAAGCCATGCAACGTCGTCATGGGAAGGGGTAGAGGAGACCATGGGAGACGACAAGACAGATGAGGAAACGGGAAACGACCTTAGCTCAGTCTCAATCATGCAGGGCTGGGGAGGAGAGCAGGAGGTGATGCAACTCACACTTCCCTGGGGAGGAGGGCGTGGCAGGCCGAGCTGGAGTGCGATGAACTGCTCCAGCTGACGCTGATGAGAGGATAGCCCGGGAGTGTAGACCGAGTGCAGAGTGACGGCACCAGAGCCCGGGTAAGGGAAGGACTGTGCCGGTGACGGGAACGGAGGCGCCAACGGCTGCAGATAGTACTACTGCGGCGCAGGTGTCTGCTGGACAGGCAGAGCCGTCGGAGTGGCAGAGCCGTCGGAGTGGCAGAGCTGTTGGATAAGGTCGAGGCGTCAGGGCCGGCGGCAGCTATGGCATCAGAGGCAAGACGGCGCTCTCGCTTGCGTCGCATGGTGGCGATGACGGGCACCTCTTCCATCGGGAGAGGGCACGTGTACCACCCGTACCCGGGCTGGCCATAGTTGTGGCAGACCGAGCCACCACCGTTGGACCCGGTCAAAGGCTTTTGTTGCTGCTGCTGCGGGGGACCCTTGCCTTTCTTGTTCCGGCATTTCTTCTTCCCCAAAGACGAGGAGGTAGCTGCGGTGGGGGAAGCGACGGCCACGGAGGCGATGACAGGGGAAGCGTCGACAGGGGAGGCGACGATAGGGGAGGCGACAGTAGGGGAGTCAAGAGCCTCCGTGCGCTAGAGTTGGGACTCCAGACGAGCTTCCTCAATGCGGAGGAAGAGCTTGTATGCCCAAGGCATGAGGGTACGCTGGGCCGCCATGGTGGAGAGGATGTCTTGGGGGTAGTGCACGAAGACGTCTGCGTACGCGCTGGTGGCGCCGCGCTTGATGGTGAGGAGCGCGGCCAAGGGGGGTGGGGCAAATCTGCCGAGACGACGAAGGATGTCGTGCGTGCGCTGCCAGTAGGTCGTGACCATCTCGATTTCCTCCATGTACTGGGAGTTGAACTCCCGTAGCAGTCGGCTGGTCTCAACTTTGCTGGACAGGCGATGTGGCCGGGTGAGGACGTGCCACGCGGCTGCAGGGTCTGGGGTGGCGCCAGTGGTGAAGTCGTCAAGGAAAGGCTCTAAGGTCAGGCGGGAAGCCGGAGGGGCAACTGGGACTAGGCCACAGACGGCGCAACCAGCGTCATACAACTGGTCGGCCTGGGTGGGATCCTACGGGAGAGTGTAGTATGTCCACAAGCCCTCACCCTCCGCCCAGATCCGAAAGCTGAGCTCCCAGCTTCGGAACTGCTCACCGGCCTGAAGTGGCAGGGGCGGCGTCTCAAAGTCCTTCTACCTGCAGTCGGTGCCCAGAGTGGGACCAAGGACAAAGGTCACCGTTTGCCGCTGGCGCTGAGTCTGCTGTTGAGCCAGGTAATGTGTAGTAGCGGACACAACGGGGCTGATGTGCCCGGGAGGGATGAATGGTGGCAGCAGACTAGTGGTAGACTAGGAGGCCAATGGCTGTAGCACTGCAAGCTGCTGCGTCAAGGTGGCAAGCTGTTGCTGAAGAGCAGCCAAGGGGTCAGGGTTGCTGCCAGCGACGCTAGAGGGCTACTGCTACTGCTGCTGCTGAAGTTGCTGTTGTTGCTTTTGCTGCTACTGCTACTGTTGCCGCTGCTACTACTGTTGGTGCTACTGCTGGTGCTGCTGGTGCTGCTGCGTTTGCTGCTGCTGTTGCTGCTACTGTAGCTGCTAGAGCTATTGCAAGAAAGGGGGACTGCGGGTCCCCCCAACAGAGGAGGACCCCTCCTCAAAGGGGTTGTTAGTCATGGTGGCTTATGGTGCCTGTCCATGTTGACTTCTCAAAGTCTAAGTCGATGCTAAGTCGCCAAGTCGAAAGGCGGAAGTCGCCCCATCTGACCCCAAGTCGACTTTGACCTGAAAGTCGACTTGGGGTTTGACTATGAGAAGGCCAGAAATACTGAAATTTGATCACATACACTACATTTTTTCCAGGAGGGATCTGTTTACCTGCCCAAAAACACCATTTCTGGCCCATGATTTACCTGTTCATTTTCAGACACATGTTACCCAAGTTTCCCTAAAAATCACTTTCCAACATTGTTTTGTCATAAGTCATAGTTTTAGTTATCTATCTCT
>SZWC01030471.1:8089-22849 GCA_023375785.1 Penium margaritaceum | reverse complement strand
CACACACGCACACACACACACACACACACACACACACACATACACACACACACACACACACACACACACACACACACACACACACACACACACACACACACACACACACACACACACACACACACACACACACACACACACACACACACACACAAAGGGAACTATTTAGTGTGCAGGTTGGGGAAGTAGCATTGTTGGTGCAGCGTGCAGGAACCCACGCTCGTTGCTTGCCGCTGTCGCCAAGGCGAAGCGACAGCGGCTCTGCTGCCCCCGTAGTCTGTTGCATTGGAGTCTAAGTCTAAGAGCTCTGGTTTGCTACTCAAAAATGCATGCGCCAGAGTTGGCTTCAGAACTGTAGCTGGAATGAAGCAATCACTGATTAGGAGTAAGGAATGAGCAATTTACTGATACCCCTCTCATTTCTAGCCTCACCTCAGCTCTGTGAAGCTTGTTACTTAGAAAACCAGCCAACCAGGAAAATCCTAGCATTATCTTGTGTGGCAGAATTTCTTGGGTGAGCCCCTGCCACACACTAAACAGCCCAAAACCAAGGCGTTGTCCATTTTGCCTCAAAACTGGACCAAAGCAAGATAACCACATTGTGCAATCATGCGGTCAGAATCAGCAAGAAAAACAGCTACTTGGAGTTTCGGCTACCCGAACTCGGGTGCCAACGGCAATGCTCCTGAGAGTTACCCTACTCCCGCCTAAATTCGCACAAAAAATAATTCCCATGGTGTTCGACCCTGTTCCATAATTCCTTCTAGGTTGTTTGTGAGTGTGCAGAAATTGCTTGGCATGGTTATGAATGTTTGTGTACCAATTTTCCGTGGTAATTTTCTGAATTATTTTGTTCCATAAATAGGGAACAGGGTGACGTCGGTTCTTTTCTGGTTCTAAATTCCCTGTGAGTTCAGGTCTCGGTGCACAGTGAAGTAGTGCGTGTGCCAAACCACCCTTTAAGATTCGCAGAGCGAGGCTTGGAACACGCACCGAACTGTGAGCCGAGCCACTCTTGGCTCACACATCTCACGCACCGACCCGCCTTGGCTGCTCGAATTCGAGCATTTGAATTTGAGTTGTCGAGTCCTCCACCTGCGCCGAACTGTGGAGGATCAAACCAGATCACTCCGAATTTTCCCAGCCCATATATCCATCTGCCCCATATCGGGAGTGGCCCATAATTTTGCCAAGGTAGTTCGAAATAGATAACAAAAAAAATCCTCCGCAAATACCCATGTGAATTTAGGCGGGAGTAGGGTATCTACAAGTACTCATGATGTGACAGCCAAGGGTTACTGCCAATCGAGCTGGTCATGTGAGGGTGCAGTGCTAGAAGCACGGGGAGGAGAGACGCACACTCGGCTTCACGGCGACACGTCCACTCCACCGGACAGCGTCCCGTCGGCATCAACGTCCATCCAGTCATTCGTTTGCACAAGTATGTACACCAGCCGAGAGGTTACAGTATGAATCAGTGAGGTACTGCACGGAAAAAACAACAAAACACACACACACACACACACACACACACACACACACACACACACACACACACACACACACACACACACACACACACACACACACACACACACACACACACGCGCGCGCGCGCGCGCGCACATTCGCACGCACACAAACACGCATGCATGCACGCATGCATGCACGCACGCACGCGCGCATGTACACACGCACGTACGCACGAACACACGCTCGCACGCACGCATGCACACACGCACGCACGCACGCATGCACACATGCGTACGCACACACTCACACACGCATGCACGCATGCATGTACGCACGCATGCACGAACACGTCCACGCACCCACACACCCATGCACACATGAACTTACGCATGCACGCATGCAGCCAGCCAGGCAGGCAGGCAGGCGGGCGGGTGGGCGGGTGGGTGGGTGGGCGGGTGGACGGGCATGCGGGCAGATGGGCGTGCGGGCGGGCGGGCGGGTGGTCAGACAGGCAGACAGGCAGGCAGGCAGGCAGACATTGGATGCACCTCAGTGCAGTCCGTCTGGACATTGAGGCTAAGGGCTTTGTGCCAGGCTCACGGTTCTCAGTTTTGCGAGTAAGGTGTCTGGGTGTCGAGTTAGCCGTGCGCTAAATCGTACAGGACAATGGTCGGAGGCAACAACCAGCCTCCCATGAGAAGGACGTGACCACCTTGGGCTGGTGGAAAAGTGGTGGGGACACAGATGCTGAGGCTGCTGGCTCGAAGACAGGCAAGGAGCTAAGAGAAGAAGACATCAAAGCCGCACGAGGCACATGGACAGGCATAGGGGAGGCAATAGACACGGGAGGTGAGGCAGAAGAAACATGCGCGACTGCATCATGGGTGTAGATGGAGGGACCGCTGTAGGTTAGGAGCCTGAGTGCAAGTAAGACACAGAATTAGGTACAAGTGTGCTTGTGAGGAATGACATAGACACAGGGACAAGGTCGCGAAAGGCGTAGCCTGATAAACGTCGCTGGGAAAGGTGGAGGGATGGCAAAGACATGCTTGGATAAGCAAGAGTTGATTTTTAGAATGACAGAGAGGGAGGGATGCCTACTCCTCCCCTCGGAGCGTACATCTATGCAAGGCATCCTCTAAACTGGTGGAAAATGTCAAAACAATACCTAGCAGCTCCAAAAAAGAAGCTACTCATTTTTCAGAATGACCATCCGAAAGTAGCAACAGACGCTCAAAGAAGAAGCCTACCTGATCAAGCTAAGAACAATCATAAAGCAGACCACCTAGAAACATTTCCCAGGAGCTGGCCACTTAGAAAACTCATGTGAACAGCAGGGCGCTGGGAAGGTGGAGCTTTAGCTGCCAAAGTAACCGTCAACCATCATGGATTACCCAAGAAGTGAGTGGCGTTAGCTCCAGAGGTAATCCGGAGTGACACCACAAAAACAACCTTCCAGAGCCTGTAGGTGCCACACCATAACCACAGAAGGTGCACAGCTATGAGGTAACAAGGAGCACAACATAAGGGATAGTATCAATAACACCCAACAGAAATCCTACCGTTGTGGTAGGCACACATCAGCCGAAATCATAACAGAGGGAATGAAGACCAACCACATGCACGATGAATTTGAACTTTCCACTACATAGGGCTTTCGTGAGAAAGTTAGCATGTTTCTGCCGCGTTTCAACACCAATCAGGGCCATGTCATCACACGATATGTGTTCACGCAAAATGTGATGCTCAATGTTGATGTGCTTTGTGCGGCTGTGATGCATATCATCGTGCTCAGCAATGCGGCGAATGCTCTCCTTATCGCAACGAAGCATAATGCAGTTGATGCATAGCGCGACAACACAACCAGATGCTCTCTCACACAGCATCCAAGTAGACAAATCGGCCTCCATTGGGCTTTGCGCCACACAACCTTCTTTCTCACTCTTCCACGGTACAACAATGTGATTGATAAGAAAGATGTCTCCCGATCGATTGCCCACGTCGGGATCTTGGGCCCAATCACTGTCCCTGTACCCATCAACCAAGACAGAGGGTTGTGCACAAAAGGACAGGCTTCAACGGGGAGTGCACACGACGTAGCGGATGACACACAACCTTGCCTCAACGTGGAGGCAATGAGGGCACTAGGAGAACTCAGACACGAAGTTGACCGAACAATAGTGTCAGCACGTGTGGTGATACCAAGGAAATTCAGATAGCGATGACCTAGAGGTACGTTGTGGCATCAACGGGATCCCTCAGCCGGGAAACATCCATTGTCTTCTAGAGCCTCTGCCCTGCTAGAGTCATGGCCGTAGAGGTGTGGGGAATGGCACCTAACAGGCCAGCAAAAGGCTCCCCCAGGGTACAAACGTACGCTGGGGGAGATGTTGCATGATTACATACAACATTCATTGCTAGTGCTCGCGCTCAGTTTTCATGCCAAGGAAGACAGGGGCAGGAATGAGATACATTATCTGTTTTGCATCCAGGCGGAGAGGCTTCATAGCCTAGATAACATGAGGATCAGGACAGGTGGTGAGGTCATCGACGTACACCAAGATGGTGATGAAGGACACGGACAAGTTGCTCATGAAGAGAGCGAGGTCCACCAGACTGCACGGATAGCCACCACACTCAAGTGTGATAGAAATCTCAAGGTTCCAACAGCATGGAGACTGATGCAACTCGTACAAAGCCTTGCAAAGGTACCAGACACCGTCAATACCATCTTCAGAACCAGATGGCTATGTTAGGTTGATCTCCTTGTTGAATCCTTTGTGAAAACACATTATCCACTTCTATCTGATGCAGCTCTAAGTCGTGTTGAGCCAACTGGTTCAGCAGTACCTTGGCACTGGTGTACTTCCTCATAGGGGAAAAAGTGGCATCAATGTCCTTGCCATGCACTTGGAAAAAATCCTTGGCATTGACGCAAGCCTTGTTAGGCTCAACCATGACCTTTGAATTGCACTTGCATTGGAACATCCCACAAGCAGCAATGGCTTTGCACCGAGTGGAAGGTCAAACTTCTGATGAATGCCATGCTATGTAGTAGCATCAAGCTCCTTGTGCTCTCCTAGAGAGAAGTATCCAGAGTGGAGCGAGCCTAGTGGACAATCTCCGGATCAGGCGGGAACACCGTGATGCCAGGCATACTGGATGCAATGGAAACAGAGGTCGGACACACGATGGGACCAGACTTAGCGGCTGCAAGTGCACGAATGAATTCACCCACGATCAGGGAGTAGCCGACTGCTGATTTGGGGTAGAAATCAGCCGCAGCCAGGCCAAGTGCGTCCAAACCTGTGGCAGGAGCTAGCTAGTTAATGGTGGGGGCCAAGGCTAGGAAAGAAGGACAAGCAGACACAAAAGGACCGGCAGAGGGAGGAGATTGAGAGGATGACTGCAAGGGACAAAGGCAACTGCCAGAAGCCCGACTACATGGAGCACGACCAGAAAAGGGCGGCAGAGTTACTGGATCTACAGCAAAAGGAACCAGCACAAGATCAGTGTGTACTGGAGATGTCATAGGTGGTATAGAAAATGAAGCAAGTGTTGATGCACGAGATGATGCTGGGGATGATAAAGACTTTCCACCGATTGAGGACACCGGCAGTGATGCGGGCTCAGATGAGGATGTAGAGGCTTCTGTGGACGTAGGTAATGATAGAGGCAACTGTGCAAGGTCATACGGTGTAGATGATGATGTTGGAATGACACAGGGAGCGATACACGCGTGGGGAATGAAACAAGTGCAGGCAACGATGCACATGACACAGGATGCATACGCGATTGAGGCAAGCCACACGAGGGTCATCTGACCCATGAACTTCCTTAAACACGTGTAACTCGGCCAAGAAAGTGGATGCAATGAACATTGTTGCAACAGCCTTTGCTCTTGAAGGAGAGAGCATCACGTATCTCAATGACACAATGACTCTCAGGCTCCAAAAAAGGTCATACATTGGACTGTGGTGAGATGCGGAGGAACACAGACATTTGCAAGGAGAGAGCTTCCCATCGTGCTGGTCCTCACTGAGCCGGACACCAACAATGCTGCTCGAGACCTGTGTGAGGCACAGGTCTTCGCAATGACCATACCAGCGTTCGGACGCAATGATGTGGTGTTCAAGCAGCCCGTGAGAAACTCGGTTCCACATCCAGGTCATATACTTCATGGCCTCATAAACTAAAGCCTCATATAGGCCATACTCAATGACCATACTACAATCCCCATCTGTAGAGTACGGTTCCATCATTCTTAAACAACGTTCTGCTAAGGGATGTAGGGGAAGGAAGACTCAAACTGCGTACCGACTGGCATAAGAAAATGAAGGTTGAGTCTGATGAACTTGCCACCATGATCGGAGTGAATGTTTGTAGCTTATGCTAAGAGGCGCGCTCTGCCTAGGAAAGCCAGGAGTAAATTATGGGACCGATGTCAGTATTTTGAATGAGGGAAAAGGTCCAATGGAAGCGTGAAAAGCCCTCTTTCAAGCAGAGGACACAATGACCACCATCAAAGAACTTGAAAGGAAATGGTCCAAAAGTATCAGCATGAACAAGTGCAAGAAGCTCATGGGTGCGAGACGTGCGCATAGGGAAGGGTGAATAATGAATTTTTTCTTGCACATAATCCATGCAATCTGCATTGCAAGGAGTAGGGAAAGTGGCAGCATCCAGGCCAGTGGAAGGCTCATGACACAGTATGGGGTGAATGACAGCGGTGCTCACATGGCGGAGATGATGATGCAGCAAGCGTGTATTCTCAACAGAAAGTGAAGGGGCAATATGTCTGTGAGCAAGGGCAACGGCAGCCAAGATAAGTGCAAATAGAGGTATATGGTACAATTTGTCACAGTGAAGGCCACAAAGCACAACACTCCCAGATGCAAGGAAGTGGCATGAACGTCACAAGACGTGACAAAGTCCATACCCTGATCCTTGAGGGTAGTGACCGACAACAGACTCACCTCAAGCGCAGAAACGTACAACACATTAAGTAGAAATACATCACCTGAGGGGCAAACAAAATACCTGACAGCAAACAAATTAAAAATTTCCTATACGAATAGGAAAAAATGGATGTCCTCAACAAGCTCCAACAATACAAACAACCCGTGAAAATGCCATGTGGTGAGTGGCTCCATAATCAAGGATCCAGAAGCCACGAGAAAAAACATTACGGGACAAGACATGACATGCAAGGAAACTACCTGAAAAGGCAACAGCCGGCGATGCATGACCCAAGCAATGGACCAACCGATGCAGACATGTAGCATGCTGCCATGCATCACCCAAACCCGACGCGTTCAATGACGCTCCTANGAAATCGGCATGGCGGGTGGAGCAAACGTGTGCAGCCACTATGGAGGTGTGTAGTAGGCCGATGGTGGTCCATAAATGGCGGCTTAGGACTGAAGCGGGCCCCATTGCCACCTAAGCGGCGGCACCACTGCCTGAGCCATGTCCAAAACTTGACAATGGCAAATGAGAGTATACCATGGCCTCCCATGGTGTGGGACAGAACTGACACACCTGGGTCTCGAACATGAGGGGAAAAAGAGAGTCTCCCTTAATATTTGGAACAGATTCCCAGATATTAGGGACTCAACCAGATTGTAGAAGAGTGGGTACATATAGATAGAAGGAAGGGAGTGATGATTGAAAAAAGGGAAATAGAGGAATGAAGAAGGGATGAAAGAACAGTAATCAAACCCAAAAATAAAGATTTAAAACTGAGTCGGCCATCCTGGGAGAGGAGTGAGGAAGGTTCCCGAGGAGTAGAATTGGGGACATGTCCTTTCCTTCTTTTTCCCTTTTTTTTCTCAGGTTTGGTAGCAAGCCCTACAAAGCCCGTTGACTGACGAGCTCGTTGGTCAAGGGCTCATCACTTGGCAAGCTGCAAGCTGAGGAGCCCATTTGCTAATAGGCAGCCAAGCAGCCAGAAAGTCACAATACAGCTTCCCAATTGTTGCTGCTACTAATACTATTAGGCCATTGCTACTGAACTGCTGCTTTAGCTGTAGCTGATGTCACGGTTGCTTCTTGCTATTGCTGCTATGGCCTCTGTTTTAAGCAGCTAAAGTGGCTGTTTTTTCTACTACGCGCAACTGCGAGGCTACTGGTGCTGCAAGCTACTTCTGTCTATTACTTAGATACGTGTCAAAATGGCTACTAATGCTGCTACAAGTGCAGTGTGCTACTGTGTAAATCTTGGACTGTTACGACATCCATCTAATGAGACTGTTGCGGCTACGTGTTGGTACTCTAGCTGCTGCTCCTGTTGCTACAGCAACTGACACTACTTTTGGTATCGTGTAGGCCTGCTCTTGCTGCTACTTTGCCCGCATGCAGCAGTTGCAGCTCAAGCTTTAGTTGCTGCTGCTAGTTTTGTTGTTGCCAAATACAACTACTACTGTTGCGGGAGCCGGGTGCAACTCATGATGCGATGGTGGCCTAGAACAGTCGCTGGCACTTAACGTTGTCGCCAAGATGGCAGCTATGACATGGGCAGCTCCCAAATGTTTGTAGCTGCATTCTGCCTCCGGCTTTTTTGGATGACTGTGTGACATGAGCCTTCAACTTAGGGCCTCCACATTGCCAGGACATGTATGCCCCACCCAGCTCAGCCGAGCCAAGCCCATCCCAAAAATCTCTGTTTCTACTGATGTGTGCTCTATTCTGGAGCACACACGCGTAGTCTCTTTACTAATTTGATATCATAAGGGAGTGAAAGAATCCTTTTCAGAATATTTTGTGTGAGAGAGCACATTGGGATAGACGAAATGTGACAGACGGCACTGAGAAAGGTGGAAACACAACAAAGGTATGCTTGAAAAAGTAAGAGTGGGTTTTTTTAAAATAATATAGGGAGGGATACCTACTCCTCCCCTCAGAACATGCATATGCACGACGCATCCTCCAAAATTTTGGAAATGACAATAGAACCTTAACATCTCCAAAACAGAATCCACAATGGTCACATGAACCATACAAGCCTCTTGGTTATAAGAATGACAATCTGAAAGAAAAATCGGCAAACAAAGAAGAGCCCTACACAATAAATACAAGAAACATCATATACTGGAGAATGAAGAAAATGGTCCCAGGAGCTGGCTTCCAAGAAAACTATTGTGAACACACGGAAGCCATTGCCAGCCTGCCCTTCATATTTCAGCACGGTATCGACCATGTGTTCTAATACCCGAGGCCATGCAAGGGAGCAGGGAAGCTATACTTGGATGTCATCATGGACTGCTTGCAAGTGAGGGGCACCAGGTCCTAAGATTACGGGGAATGACACCACAGTAACATCTCCCAATTTCCCATAGGTTCCACTTGACCTAATCACAGAAGGGGACAGCTACGAGGAAACAAGGAGCCAAAACAGAAGGGAAAGATACCAAAGTGGCAGAAACATATTAACCAGGATCACAATGGAGGAACAAAAGAACAACAGCACGCATTTTGACTTGTCATTGCAGAGCACCTTTTTGAGAAATTCAGTATATTGCTACTGTGTATTAACACAAATAAGGTGTAGGTCACCACACACTATGCATTCATGCACAAAGTGATGCTTGATGTTGATGTTATTTGTGCGTGTGTGATGTACACTAGCATGCTCAGCAATGTGGCACATGCTCTCATTTTGCAACAAAGCATGATGCAATGGATGTGCTAGTGTAGCTGCAACATGAGACAACAAACCAGCACCCAAGGAAAACTACTCAACCTCAGTCAAGTTGCATGCAACACAACCTTGTTTCCTGCACTTAAAGGAGACAGCAGTGCCGTTAATGAGGAATATGTACCCTAATTGTATGTGCTTGTCACGATCCTAGGCCCAATCATTGTCCGTGTACCCGTTGACCACAAAAAAGGGCTGCACATGAAAGCACATGTCCAGACGGGGAGTGGAAAAGACATAGAAGACACCTTTTAACGCTGCCTTAAGATAAATGCAATGCAGGTATCGGGAGAACTGAGACAATATTCTGACCGCAAATGCAACGTCAGCACACATGGCGATACCAAGGAACATTACACACCCGATAACCTACAAATACGACGTGGCGTCAACGGACTCCCCCAGCTAGGCAGGGTCCGCTATCTTCTAGAGCCTCTACCCTGTTGGATTCATGGGCATGGAGGTGTGGGGAACATCAACCAACAGGTCAGAAATATGCTCCCCAAAGGTGTGAACGTACTCTACCTGATGCACGTACAATGTTCATCGCTGACGGTTGTTCTCAATCACCAATGCCTGAGTCGCTCATGAAGAGGGTGGGGTCCAGTGGAGTACTACGATTGCCACCACACTCAAGGGCGGTGGAAATCTCAAGGTTCGATCAGTATGAAGAGTGCTTTAACCCGTACAAAGCCTTGTGAAGGTGTGAGACACGGTCAATACCATCATTAAAGCTAGGTGGTTGAGCCTTGTAGACCACCTTGTCAATTCGATTGTGCAAGAACACATCATTTATGTCCATATGATGCTTCTCCCAGTCGTGCTAAGCCACCTAGCGCACGAGCACCTAGGAACATGACTGGGAGGGTCACCACAAAGAACGGAATCAGTCTGACATGCAGGACCTCTGGCTAAAGAAGGAACACTCTTATCTCCCTGATTGCGCAGGCGAAGGAGTTGAAGAAGGGACTGCTTAAGATGACGCTCTCCAATGCCATTGATCAAAGGGGCTGGGGTCAAGGTGCCCGAGGGAAGAGGGAACCATAGTAGAGCAGTGTAGCCAGAGGAGGGGGGCCCGATGTAGACCGGTGTACCGTAGGACGACGGCCAACCCCAAAGATACAAAGCAATATGAGGACTTGGAGGAACACTGGTGGTAGAGTAGGCGTGTGCCAAGGATGTAGAGGTGGAGGAAGAGGCTGGGTGGAGCTGGAGCTGAATGCTGTGGTGGTGCCAAGTGACCAAGTCACCTCGCATGGCGCAAGCAAGACGCACGTCATCCGGTGGAGCAGGACAGACTCGCGNAGAAGGGACTGCGTTAGATGACGCTCTCCAATGCCACTGATCGAAGGGGCTGGGGTCAAGGCGCCCGAGGGAAGAGGGAACCACAGTAGAGCAGTGTAGCCAGAGGAGGGGGGCCCGATGTAGACCGGTGTACCGTAGGACGACGGCCAACCCCAAAGATACAAAGCAATATGAGGACTTGGAGGAACACTGGTGGTAGAGTAGGCGTGTGCCAAGGATGTAGAGGTGGAGGAAGAGGCTGGGTGGAGCTGGAGCTGAATGCTGTGGTGGTGCCAAGTGACCAAGTCACCTCGCATGGCGCAAGCAAGACGCACGTCATCCGGTGGAGCAGGACAGACTCGTGCAAAGTGCTTGATGGATGCGCAGTTCGAGTAGACCACGGCACTGGGGACACGAGGAGCAGAGGCACAGAGTTTCTCTTTACCCTTGCCCTTGCCGTGACCCTTGCCACAGCCACACGCCTAGGAAGCAAGAGCCGACACCTTGGAGATCGCCGTGGAAGACGAGGAAGGAGAACACATGGAGGTCGAGGAGGGTGATAAGGCTGTGACAAGTTCAGCGCTGCCACCGCCTTGCCCTTATAGCAATGCGGTGACGGAGGAGTGGTGGAGCCGGTTGTTGTGTTGACTGGCCCATGAGGCGACAAGACGATTGGTGGCAAAGTCCTCAAGGGCATCGATACCAGGCGGGGACTTAGGTGAAACTGGCTGGGAGGCAAGCCTTTGCAGCTCATCTGATGTGACGTTACGGAGGGGGTCAAAGAGCTCAGGGATGAGCCCATTGACTATAGTAAGGACAGAAGACAACTGACTCGGTGCAGCCTCACCAAGCTCACGGAGGAGTTTGAGACTGCGAGCCCAATAGGCATCAGAGGACTTGTAGGTACACATCATAATAGTGTTGAACTGGTCAAAGCACTCTGGGAAGCCCGGTGAAGGTGGTGCAGCGGCGAAGTATGGCATAGGCACCAACGTGCGTAGCTACGCGAGCAGCCGACGGCTCACTATTGAGCGTGCCAACATCATCGACAAGGTGCTTAGGCCCTACTGGAATGAGGACACCAACAACACGGGCCGCTTCACCACGGACAGGGGTGAAAGAGGAATGATTAGGGGGGGAGTAATACTCCTAGAAATGTTCCCCATGCATCTATGCAGTCAAGTGCACCTCCTAGGAGGAGAAGGTGAGGCCTGGGGATAAGATGGGGGGCTGAGAGAATAAGTCATGCTAGCTAGGCGTAGTGACAGTTGCAGCATTATTGACATTGGAGGTGTGAGCAGCAAGAGGAGTACATGAGGAACCAAATTGGATGCCAACAGTGGAGCCAGCAAGAACAACAGCAGATTCGGTAGGCAGATGCTTAAGCACAAGAGTAGCAACTCCATCACCAAAAACTGCGCAATTTTCCTCTATGAGCTTAAGGTGGTCTTCAGCTTCACATTGGGCCTCAAGAGCTTGATTGAGCTGATGCTACATCTCTGTTATGGCAGAATCTTGGTCACCACACATGGTGACAAAGAAGGGGCTACGCCAAAAGAATTGGTAGTGTTTCCCCTGCCCTAGTGGACATGAAAAAACTACGAGGTGCCTTAAGCACATAAAGCGAGTGCTATTGGACAATTCCAAGCCCCATTCCACCACATAACAGTAGCAGCAAGAGCCAGATAATTAGACAAGCAGCTGTAGGGCATGCAAGAAGTACTCTCAAGAGGGAGGAGGAGAGTGTAGAAAACCAAGGAGAGGCCAAATGACAACAGATGTAGCAGCTGAGATGACTGACACATCAGCCGAGACAATGAAGGTCAAGGCAACAGATACGGCTGCAGCACCAAGAGTGCCAAGAATAGCACAGAAAGAAACAATACTTGTCACGAGACTTATGGCAGCCGATGACGAGGATGTCACTGATGAGTCGGCTTTGAATGTTGGAGTACAAATAGCTGCTATAGCGGCCGCTGTGGCATATGCAGCAGAAGAGGTGATGAAGGCAATGGCAGCTGCAGTAGCTGATACTTGGGTGCCAATGTCACCGACAGCTGCTACAACAGGTCCCGGCACAATATTGGCCTCAGTGTAGGCCTTAGTAGTGCATCTGAATGAAGTGAACGCAGAGGCGTGTGACGTCCTAGCAGCAGCTGCAAAGGTGGTCGCTGCTACGTCAATGGTGTTTATGATGGTAGATGAGACGTGCATAAAAACATTGGCAAAGTAGACGGCTGCTTGGTTAAGGACTGCATGGAACTCGATAGTGGCAGTCTCAACGACGGTAAAGTCCCTCCCCCCCAAAGCGTGCTCTGGTGGTGCACCTTTGGTGGGAAAAAGAAGAGGAGTGATCAGACACGGGAGACTCGACGCCGGAGTTTTGATGATGCCGTGCTCGACGTGGTGCACCTTGCTCCTTCTTTCAGAAGTGGCGGGAACGGCACCAACACGCTTGTGGTATGCCAGCGTATTCCCCTTCACCACTAAGGTGGTCAAGCAAACTGGGCACCCGGTGCTGCTTTTTTCACAGTTGAGGGTTGTCGATAGCTGCTGCCGGAGTTGCTATTGCTACATATTTGGACATAGGCGTTGCACTTTGCGGCAGGTGCCACAACTTCCGTTGGCATGGCTGCTATTGCGACAGCTATGATCCAAGCTGCAACTATTAGTGTTGCTGTTGAAGTAGCTGCCAGTGTACGTGCTACTAGCTACAATGTTGATTGCTGTGAGCACATGCCGTAGTTATGGCAGCAGCTGCTGCAATGTAAGGCAGCTGCTGCAGCTACCATTGTTGTGACTGCTTCTGTGGCTGTTGCGGTTGAAGCTACTGTTAGGAAAACTGCTCTCAGCAATACCGCAGTTGCCACCAATGATGACGCAGCTATAGAAGCGGCTATCGGCGCTGCCACTTCCTAGTACAAAGCTGCAAGTGCTAAAGCAGCTACTGTTGCAACCGTTGGTACCAAAACGGTGGCAGGTGGACGCGGCGTGGACTGGTGAACGACGAGAGGCAGCAGGAGGCCTTCAGGGAGGAAACACCAAGATTGGCAGCCGAAAGGTGGGTGGCTATCATAGGGATAGGCATAGAAGAGCCTGGACTGTGACAGAAGGGACGGGACGTTAAAATGCTTCAAGAGGGGATGGACGAGGGCGTGATTGGTGGCCATGCAGGTGTCGGTTGTTGTCCGAAGGATCGCGAGACGACAGCTCAAGGCATCACCACCTCTAAGCTGATGTTGCCTCCCCACTCAGCTCAGATACTAGTAGACGATGGATACCCACATAGAGATGAGGGAATCAGGGTGAACAACAGTCGCGCAACAACTATGGACGCGTGCGACAGTTTTGAGCAAAAAAAGGAGCAAGTGATGGGCATTCACACGGCACACTAGTCATACGTAACTGGGAGAGCTGGCAATCGAGCGAATGACAAACTCTCTTTAGCTTGTGGCTCTTCCCTTATAAGCTCGGGGCTAAACAACCCTCATCAGTTAATTGGGCAAACTTATGCGAGGCGACGACCTGACCAGCCGCCACGATATTCGGCGACGTCGAGGACAGGTAGGTCTGCGAAGCTCCTGTTCGAAGAAACTACTTCCTAAACATGTGACGGCCAGCGATGACCGCCCGTTTCATCCGCCGGTCCATCTGGTCAGTAGATTACTCCGACCTGACGTTAAGGCCCTACGGTGTAAGCCGCCCTAACGGCGACATTGCGAGCGGCATGGGAATTGGAAAAACAATGTTTTCTCATGTTTCTTTGCATTAAGTTCATGCAGGAGTTTTACCGTTGGTAATGCAAGACAAAACAGCTCCTAACATCAAACCATCGTCACTATTGCAAACCTATCGAGGCCAGTAACGCGGAAACAAATATTTCGATCTATTCTCGAGCTCTGACGGCCTGGATTATCGGGGCGTCAAAGAAACCTGTCCAGCCTGTTCAGGTCGGCGTAAAACATCGACCACCGCAGCCAGGGTTGCGTCTCCGGTAGGCCAGGAACCAGGTAGGTTCGAATCTTCCATATGAATAGGAGCACAACACCTCGTATGAGGACAGAGAGGCAACCAGGATTATTTTGTCAATTTATCCCAGTTTAATTCTCTGTGTGTCATCCCGCCAGATGCGACCACCAAAATTGGGAGCTGGGTGTGAGCCCAACAAACACTAATCCTACCACCATGGTCACAAGTGATATGTGACTAGTCTCGAGTCCAATATCCCTATCTCGGCATTTCCATCCAGTGGGCTTTCTTGCTCAACGAGAATGATGGGCCCCCACCACGACGGAGATGCTCATCGC
>SZWC01030469.1:9145-20320 GCA_023375785.1 Penium margaritaceum | reverse complement strand
GGTGTATTGGGAGAGTTTGGGGGCGTTCTCGAGGGTCCGAGCGGGGCATCTCTCATCTCGGCACCAGTGGTCAAGAGGCAGGTGTACGGAGATCAGCGGCGTTGTGTGGCAGCTATCTTTGAGTGCTACATGCCTTGGGTGATTCAGGAGGGTCCTGACGCAGATGCTTGACAACTTCGTTGAATGCTCCTTCTCCAAACCCAGGTGTTGCGTTGTCGAGAGGTCTCGCCAGCGGACCAGGCACATGCGGGTGATGGCGCTAGTCGGAGCGTGGCACAACCGTTAGTAGCTTCAGGCTCTAGTGCTTCAATGACAAGGGAGAGGTCGGATAAGCCTCGTCCGGACAGCAAGGACATTATGGAGAGGTGCGAGCAATTTGAGCAGGGGACTAGGCAGGTCTTGTGGACGAGGCAGTGGAACTCGGTGGAGTGGATTCCACCCAGTCCGCCTGCCGTCCAGCTCCACCTGCATGGCCAACCATGCGTCTCTCATCCTCACTGCGGCAGGCAAAGGAGGAGCAGAGGCTGCAGCAAGCCGTTGGCATGTCCATGGGGGCTCTCTAGGGCAGGGCGTTCAGATGCTTTGCTCTTGAACCATTGCTGCAGGGTCCGAGATCACATTTTGAGCCCTTGAGGAGAGCCATCCTCCCGCTGCTGTGCCTTTGGCCTCGAGGGTTGAGTCCTTTGTCCCTTCCAAGGGCCTGCAGCTGGATGTCGTTCCAAAGGAGGTGGTTGTGAAGGCTTTGCGAGAGGCATCGTGGGGTTCAGCAGCGGGTCCTGAGGGTTTGACCTGCGACATGTTGTGCGACCTCCTACTCGAAACTTGGGACAGGCCCGAGTCTTTGACTGCGGTGGCAAAAGTCATAGTAGCAGGACAGTTACCCGCAGGGGCAGCCACATTCTCGGGTCGCAGTAGATTGATTCCACTGCTGCATGGGGAAACAGAGGACGAGGGGGTCCGTCCGATTGCAGTTTGTGAGGCTTTGTTCAGGCTGGTGGGCCGGGTGCTGCTGCTGCATGACAGGGAAAACATAAGGGGAGCATTGCAGCCCCTCCAATTTGGTGTGGGGTTGTAGGAAGGGGCCACGTTTTCCGTGCCAGGGGTGCGTGCCATCCTTGTTGCTTGCCCTTTGTACTGGCTGCTCCGCCCAGACATTTGCAATGCTATCAATGAGATAAAGCGCAGCAGTATGTTTGCAATGGTGCCAGATCGAGGTTTTTCCTATTGGGTTCCGTTCCATTTGGGGTGAATGTGCCGAAATTGTTGGAGAGGCAGGAAGGAGTGCGTCAGGTTGATCCTCTCAGACCATTCCTCTTCGACCTGGCCCTCTTGCCGGTATTGGAGGCTGAGGTGGCAGAGTTGGGGCACGAGGGTTGGGAGTTGTGTGGACATGTTGGCGCATTTCAGGATGACACTATGATCTGTTCCAAACCAGATGCCATGGCTTCTTGTTTTTGCTCCATGCTTGGCGTCACCAGCCTCCAGGGTCTGCAGATCCAGCCAAATAAGTGTTTGTTGTGGCAGCGTTTGGATGTTGTCAAGCTGTGGGCATTGGCTGGGATCCCTTCGGCCCCGGATGGGGTCATGCTTTTTGGTTGTCCTGCTATATTGGAGAGCTTTCGGAGCCGATGGGGTGATGTGTGGCTGTTGGAGCAGACAAGCCAACTCCAGTTACTACCGTTGGTGGAGGACCCGCAAGCTACTCTCACGATGTTGCTTTTTTGCATCATCCCTCCTGCCCACTTCTGGGTTCATTCCCTTCCACCTGTCTCCCTCCGGCTTGACGTCTTGGGCAGTTCGATGGGGCTGTGTGGAAGGCTTTTTTGGGGATTCTGGGGGTGGTGGAGGCGCCGCCGAGAACCCAGCTTGGGTTTTGCAGTGGTGAACCTCCAGGCGCGGCTTCCGTGTGCGGAAGGTGGGATGGACCTCTATGGCGCTGAGTCAAGGGTTTATCTCACCTACGTTCATTCGTTGGCGATCCTAGTTCACTCTCTGGTGGAGCTGTTTGGTCCTAACCTCTCAGGGGACCAGTTGGAGTTTTTTTTTTTCAGATTCTCTTGGTGGTGGGGTCTAGTACGCTTTGCCATCCTATCAGCACCGCAGGCCCCCAGTGCAGTAGCCAAATTCGGACCTAAGCCCTGGCCAGCCTGGCCAAGGAGCCGTCTAGGCAAACTGTATACATGTGGAACTGAAGCCTGGCCTCCTACGTCGGAGCCATCCACTCATACTTTTTCTCTTGTTGAGAACTTGATTGATGATAAGGAACATGCAAACGCCACCCCTGACCGGCACGAAATTGGGGTATGAAAGCATGGAAATGCCGCAACCCATAGCAGAATGAGGTGGAGAGGAGAAGCAGGGAAACAAGCGTCAAGGACTGAGGACACCCTCCTCACCGTCCAACGGCACAGTGTAGCAAAGGTCCGACAGCATAAGAGGGCCAAGGGGCCGCGGTCGTGCAGCTCAACAGACGCGACACTGCCCAACGTCGGGTCCACACCACCACGCCACAAACCGGAATTGCGGAGCACACGACACTGCTGCCGAATCCTAGCAACAGAGAGCCGCTACACAAGCAAGGACACCGCCCGCGCCGACCACCCCGGCTGGTGAGCCTCGCTGCGCCTGCCCGGACTCCTCTCCAGGCACAACGCCGCCAACCGACAAACAAAGCGCCAACAATCCAGGCCATGACGGCCGAAGGTCTTCCAAGCCACCGTGCGCAGCCGGTACCCTGGTTGCTGCACAAGGGCGGCCCTGTAGTGCTTCTCCTTTGCGGCCTTTGCTGCGGGGAGACCCTGCCCCTCCTCCGTCACCTTGTCCGACTTGGCGTCCACCGTGGTGACGTCCACCACCCACACCGTGCCCTGGGCAGAGTCAAACACAAGGACATCCGGTCGGAGGCACCCCGGCAACAACCCCTCCGGCTCCACCATCGCCCAGAGTGAATGCTCCCGGCAAATTACCGCCAACTCGTCTCGGATGGCATGGTGGACGCAAGTAATCGGCCATGAATCCGCACGGCGCGTGACATCCACCGGCAGGAGCCCATGACCACCATGGATGGGGAGGTATTCCAGTGGTAGACCCAGCCAAAGGTGGACGTGGAGGCGGAAATCGGCCGGGGCCAATAGAGGCGATTGCCAGGACCTGCCCATGCTCACTTCGATTTAGCGACTTTTTGGCAAAAGTCGAAGTCGCCAAGTGGTTTTAAGTCGACTTAGAGTCCACTTCGATTTTCTCTATTAAGAGCACCCGGGGTCAGAGGGGGTTTTTCTTGGGCTGGCCTTTTGGTCTAGGAAAAAAAACCAAGGGTCAGCTCGGCAAGGCAGTTCGGATCCAAACATTTCCGCGTGAGATTTGAATTTCCGAATCCTGTACTCTGCGTTTTTTGGCACTCCAGCACAGTCAACATGAACCATGATGTATGGATGGCTGTTTGCCATCCACTATCGATTCTCTTGTGGATTGTAGTTGATGCTTAGCCTTTGCATGTCACATCCTTGCATTGATTGTCCAATCACGATGGATCAGTTGAACAACCAGGAAAAGAATCCAGGCTGGCCATGGGACCTGAAAGGTGCAAGCCCCATGCACCAATCACACATGGCCATTTGGACCCATCAACCTCACTGCTCATGTTCCCATTCATTGATGCAGATACTCTGGACCTGACCGCATGGTCCTGGACCCTCCACGCATGCATCAAAAGGAATATGGGTTACTTGAGTCAGAGGTGCTTGCAAAATGAACCATACTCTTCCCTTCGGCATACAGTTGAAAAAAGGGTAGGAAGACCACGTGACTCAGTGTCGGCCCTAGTATCACATAGTAGTATTGACTGTTCATTCGAGTCTCTGACTTGTTTCATTCAGCAAACAGTGGCCGGCCATTGCTGGCCTCGCACTTAGCCGTGTAGCCCACATTGGACTACACAAGAGGCCATCATGGCTAGGGAGCCAATGGCATCGGCGGTTGCAGCAGTCTGTGGTGCCACAGCCAATGCCGGACCAGTTGTGCGGCAACTGCAAGGCGAGCTGCTGACTTGGGCACTGTAAAAGTGCTCTAAGCCTTGCCCCACTCCCAGCGGCTACCCGGACTTTTCATGTGGCACTCGTGGCAAGAACTGCGCTGGCGGTAGCGACTACATGCAAGGCCACTACGGTGCGCCCGTTACCAATGTGGTAAAGTGTCGCGTTCCACCCCCTGGCGCACGTGCTCTGCTTGGACTGCCGCCGGTTGCAACGCCTCACGATGACTTTCAAGGTGCTGATGCTAAGCTCTACAAAGGCGGGGGTGAATCGTGGGGAACGAGAGACCACCCTGTTCATTGGGTGCAGCTCACCACCGAACGGCAGCGGCAGGCAGCACGGGACGTCGCTGGTGTGGCAGACGACGATGAAGAGGCAGAGGGGGTTGCTGTGGTGTCTCCAGCTTAGTAGCTCCTGCGCACTGGGCCGGCACCTCCGCTGGCATCTTTGAACAGCAGTCGTCAGACGAGCATGTGGGACCACATCGACAATCACCTCAACAAAGACTGCCAAAAGCCAGTGGTCAAGGTGATGGCTAAAGGTGCCCTCTCCATCTCCTTCTCCCGCAAGCGTGTGGTGCTGGAGCTCATTGACAAGACTCGTCGCACCAATCCTCCTTTCCGTCTCTCAATGCCGGAAATAGTTCCTGAAGACATCTTGCCTGCCCTGGACAAGAGCTTGCTGACGGGAAAGAACCCCTTTGTGATGTATGAGACATCTTCGGGATGACTCTGGGTGTTGAAGAGTGGCCGGACATCCAGATTCGGCCCATTTATTTTGCCATGGCCACAGATGCTGAGAGAATCGCACATCTGTTGTCCCGTAATACCACAGGGCTTGTGCGTGATACAAATCACGTGTTGTTGTGATTGACCAGACGATCCAGGAGATGGGGTTAGAGAAGGTGGTGATGGTTATCACTGATAATGCCTCCACCAACACGAAGGCATGGACCACTCTGAGGGGAGCCATTTTTTCACAAGATGTATGGCCCAGAGCATTGATCTAGTGCTGAAGGATAATGCAAAGACAGAATGGGGCAGTACTTTGGTGGGAAAAGTCGAGGAGGTAGTGACTTTCATGAGGAACAAGGATATTCTCTGGTCATGGATGAAGGAAAGTGGTGGGAAGGTTCTATTGCCTGCATGTGTCACCCGCTTTGCATCAGTGCACCGTATGCTGAACCGTATGTTGGTCATACGGCCAACACTTGAGAAGATGGTGAACAGTAGAACGTGGACTGAGGTGGCAGCTGGTCGTGATGCGGGATATTGCTGGAGGAAGGAGGTTCACAAGCTGGTTCACAAGGCTGTCTTTTGGCTGCAGGTGAGGGCCCTGTACAGTCTGATGACGCCACTGGTGGCTTTACGCAAGGCGGACGCAGTAGGGGGCACTGCAGGCATCACCTACGAGGCAGTTCTTGATGCCGCCGAGCAGCTCCATGGCCTAGGTTTGGCCCGTGGCCGCCGCCGTGCAGCAGTGAGCCCTGCATGGGTCATGTACACAATGCAATGCTTGTCTAACAGGTGGACCAATGAGATGTGCTGCCCTGTTTTTACTGTTGCACGCTGCATCTATCCACAAAGTTTTGGACACAAGTTTGATGCAGAGGAGAAGGCTGTGGAAGCCTGGAATCAGGTGGTCAATGCACTTGTGCCAGACAATGAGCAGGTGGCACTGGAAGATGAGCTGGAGGCGTTTTGTAATGGTCGTGTGACGGTGGTGGGGGATCCAGCTTGGCAACAGGATNNGGTCATGTACACAATGCAATGCTTGTCTAACAGGTGGACCAATGAGATGTGCTGCCCTGTTTTTACTGTTGCACGCTGCATCTATCCACAAAGTTTTGGACACAAGTTTGATGCAGAGGAGAAGGCTGTGGAAGCCTGGAATCAGGTGGTCAATGCACTTGTGCCAGACAATGAGCAGGTGGCACTGGAAGATGAGCTGGAGGCGTTTTGTAATGGTCGTGTGACGGTGGTGGGGGATCCAGCTTGGCAACAGGATGTGGAAAGGGCTAAGGCAGAAGTGGCAAAAGTGGTGGCTGGCAAGGTGGAAGGATTCCGCTGGCATGCCCGCCATCTGACACGTTTACCCGCTCTTCGCAAGCTGGTAGTGCGGCTGCTGGTACAGCCGTGTACGTCATCAGAGTGCAAGAGAGCCTTTAGCAAGCACCAGTTGATTCAGACTGCTTGTCGAAACAGGCTGAAATCGTCAACTTTGGAGCTCCTGGTCCAAGTGAATGTTAGGCTTACCCGCTTGTATGGGAAGGTGAAGGGAAGGATGTTGTCTGCTAAGCTATAGTTTGTTGAGGACGATCCCGCTGACAGTGGAAGTGAGCTCGATGGGGAGGTTGAGGAGAGTGATGTGGGACCCGCATGGGACGCAGACATAGCTGACGCTGAGGTGGAGGGGCAGGAGCCTGCGGCAGCCCTAGCGGCAATAGGTGCAGGCAATGAAGCAAATGGAAAGGAGGGTGGAGCAGAGGACAAGGAGGCCGAAGAGGACGATGACAACGATGATGAAGAGGACTTGGCTGCAGGGATGGAGTCAGAGGGAAGTGACGATGAGGGAGTTGAAGAGGAGGAGACAAATGAAGAAGATGGGGAGGGCGTGCCGGATGTTGAGGAGGTGGCCAGGGTTATGCGCCAGGGAGCTAGGAAGAGGAATGACCTGGAGGCACCATTGCATGATGCAAGGGAAGTACCAGCATCAACTGTGACACAGGCTAAGCGCAAATCCACCTCTGCCACTAAGGGTCGTGCAACAACACCAGCAGCAATACGCCCATCAGCAAGTGCTACTGCTTCCAATGGACCCGGGACTAACTCTGCAGTTGCTTCTCCTCGTCCACAGAGGAGCTGTGCCCGTCGCGGCCAGAGGAATAACTTATATTCTTCCTGCATTGCAACTGTCTTAGTTGGTAGCATTGGATGGGAATAAATTGATGGTTTTGTTTCTATGGAAGAGTCCAACTACACTTTGCACACTGCTTCTTTCTCCAAGATCCAATGATGCTTGCATATTGCCCATGTTTGGATGATAAACTAAGGTTTTTAGTTTCTTTCCACTTGTCAGAGTAGCATGAAATATCTCCTACTGCTAGACAGACCATGACAGTGTACTAGCTGCAATACTCGTGGTGCTAAGAAAAAGGAGCATCCTTGAATGAGACACAAGACCATGACATAACACTAAAACTGTGTCTGTTTTAATGTATGTTCATGCTGGATTAAAAAACAATGTGCATTCCATACATCGCAGTGTAAGGATGAGTGGTTGTGGTGTTTTGTACCCAAACGACTTCTGAATTAGCATGGAAATGTCCGACATCCGACTTTTGACGTCGACTTCGACTTAGGGAAGGCAACATGGGGACCCGCAGGGCTGGCTTGAAGCCAGAGAGCCGCCCCACGGGACCCCACCGTCTAGCCCCTCCGCACCATAGCCTTGCATGCCTCTGGGAACAGCGCAACCCCGACCATCTCCACCTCCTTTAACCACTAAAGATGCTGGTTTTGGAAGAAGGATGGGCTAAGCTGCTAGAGAATCCCTGCCCAGCGCACTGGCGAAGGACCTCAAGCGGGGGCAGGCGTGCCACATTGGAAACAGGCAGGTGCTCCACGGCATCCTCCCAAAGAGGGCACAACAACTCACGAGCCGGAAGGAGGTGGTGGTCAAAGAGGTCATGAAGAGACTAGAGCAAGGCCGCAGAAGAGCACGCGTAGGCGAGGTGCGCCCTCGTCGCCTCAACAAAAAGACCCATGCCCTCGGCATCAAACGGCAACTGCGCCTTTTGTGGACTTTTGTGTCCGCTTTGGGAGGAGGCTGTTGAGGAGCTACCGACCAGTGTTGTTGCCAGCCTGCCATCGCTCAAGGCATTGGGATAGTGTTTAGGGAGGGGTTTGTATCAGCAGGTTGGTCCGTCCTTTCATTGCATGCACCTTCAGTGGATGAGGTTGAGTGGGAGGGGAAGACATGGTTCCCCGAGGCCTTGGAGGAGCAGATGCGTTGGTGTGGGGCGGTGGGGACCAGGGGCGCCATATTGTGGTGACAGGCGAAACACGGGTGAGAGGGACTGGCTGCATTTTGATCCCGTTGAATTCCCCCTCCACATTCAGATGTAGTTGGGATTGCCTCGGGGGTTTCTGGAGCAGTATGGGCAGAATGGGCTGCTCCCGACTGTAATTACCAAGAAGGCATTCTTGGGGCCCATCATTAGTGTCCACCACGCTATCCAGGATGAGTTGGCAGAAATCCACCGAGAGATTTCGCTCGGCGTGAAGATGAAGCCAAAGGGGTATTTGCAGCAGCCGGTGGGATCCGTGGGGGAGTTGCATATAGACCTCCTCCTCCATGACATACGCCAGGCCGCCGTGTGGGTGGTTGATGCGACCAGCGTGGATGCCCACGGACGCGATGCGCGGGGGGAGGGTGCGGCGTAGCGGGCGACAGAGAAGGAGAATGAGACAAAGTATGTTGCAACAGTGGGCGGAAAGGTGGGGTGGAGACTATGCACGATGGCATGGGAGACGTTTGGCGGTTTGGGTCCAGATGGTTGGCGCTTTGTCTGTCGCTTGGGGACCATGTGCCCGGATAAGGGCCGGAGTTGGCTGGGGAGGCAGATCGTGCAGGTTGGGCCGCCCAGGCTGTGACCCTTTTTGCTCAGCCGCTATCCATCGTTGGCATGTGTCAGCAGTGCCATGTCATCGGCGACTTCTCCCTCCTTTGTGAGGGGCTCGATACAGGGCTGCTAGGGGACTCTTCAAGCCTTGCCTGCAAGGCCTAGCCTCTTGGCCCTCTGGCCTCGTCTGACCTGGGGTATACGGAGCCTCTTCAAGAGTAGTGTCGCTTCCCTTCTTGAACAGTTTCCCCCTCGTCTGTCCTGTTTTCCCCCTTTTTTCTTCTTTGCACGTGTTCTTTCTTTCCACCCTACTGTGGCGTGGGTGGCGGCATACTTATACCACGTGATTGTGCCAGTCCATGGCGGCATTCACTCGTTCCTTTCATTATTTAATTTTATCAAAACAAGAAATAGAGACATGGCCGTTGGGCACTCTTGCTCTGTCGGATCTCTGCTACACTGATCCTCTCGAGTGGGGGGAAATTTTGTTGACATTTTGACTCTTGCACCTATCTTCTTTGCCTTTCTCTTCCACCCTAGTGTGCTGTGTGTGGCAACATTTCCTGTTCTACCACGTGGTTTTGCCGGTCCGTGGCGGCATTGATTCTATGTATAAGGATAAAAAGTTCCTGTTTAAAAGAGAGAGAGAGGGAGAGAGAGAGAGAGAGAGAGAGAGAGAGAGAGAGAGAGAGAGTGAGAGAGAGAGAGAGAGAGAGAGAGACCATAGGTGAAGTGAGTGCCTTAGGTCACCACAAAGACAATAAGTCAGCGGGATTCTGGCAGAATGCAATGAATTTTCAGTGTTGCAGACAAAATCCGAGTCAAATCTTGGGCAAATATCACATGTGAAAATTTGCTGTGCTTTTGTTTTCTCAAAGACAGTAAAACATGCTCCATTGCAGTCACCCGTTCCATCCCTCACAGTGCATCACGAAGTCTTTGTCTACAGCAGTAACAACATGGATTACGTGCACTTGACGTGACCTTGACCGCAATGAAGCATTAAGCCACTATTCGTAGAAGCCCGTAGCTCTGATGAGCCATGGGATTTTGTTAGGGTGCATTGAGGAGTGGCTCAGCCTTGATTTCTGTGCGGGATTCCAACTGGCCATCACCACACCATGTTCTTCCCTGTATCCAGATCTGCTGTCCAAACCCAGAAGGGCGGCTCTACCTACCAGACTCAACTCAGTACTCACTTGATTGTTGAATTTGAAATTGGAGGTAATCTACCACATTCTCTTGTTTCATAAAGACTCATCCTTTCTTTCATACATGCACGCCTCAAGCTTCCAGAGCCCTTGACAAGAAAACAAAGATTCTAGCGGCAGGCTTTTGCCACTTTTGAGTGGTTCAAGGGCAGGGCAAGATCAAGCCTTAGTCTCCCACCCCCCCCCNCCCCCCCCCCTGCACCTTCAATGCCAGATGTCCTCTGCACTCTTACTCATCTTCCCCTGTGCCTGCAAGCTGTTTGTAGCTGATCATGTAAGCATTGTGTGCCCTTTAACCCCACAGGCCTCTGGGTAGCAAAAGCATATCTGTTGTCCCCTGGCCTCCTTGCAGAACCCCCAGTCACGCAAATTACAAAGGGAAGATTTATTCCTTATTAACCTTTTTGTGGTAAACAGTTCAAGATGGTTGAAGATCAAGGTCTGATTCGAGTTTAATCACTCGAACGTAGCATCTCTGTTGTATGGTGGCTCAATCACTGGGCCCATAAAGAAGTTTTTGTAAAGGTCACTGTTTCAGGATTCACAGAAACAAACAGAAGTAGAGCACACTGAAGGACATGAATTGACTCTGGCCGTCTCAAATTGGATGGGAAACCATGAAACAAAGATATTGAAACAGGGAATAAAGAAGAATCTAAAAACATCGCAAAATATTGTCACCCAAAAAGGCTCACACAAATACCAAAAAACAAAAGAACGAGGAACCACCCTATTTATGCATGCATGAAGACTGAAGACAAATGGACTAAGGCCCAGCTCAGTCCTTGTGCAGGCACGCCTCAAACAAAAAACGGTTTCCCAGGATATTGCAGTGGATCACACGTACTCACATCCTTGTGAGCTTAGGAGGTTCCCAGAGGTTCTTGGGCAGGTCACCGTACAACCTGTTGCCAAACAATTCTCTGTCACATCTCCATGCATGAGCACATGGTTCAGTACAACAAACATCTCAGTAGAAGCTGAAAATGTACAATCTGGTTCAACTAGTACTCCAAGCTTCATTCCCCCACTGCTCCCCCTTCCCCACCTCACCCTTGCATTAACCTTCCCACATCCCCGTACTCTCTCCCTCTCTTTCTCTCTCATTTCTCCCTCCTTCCCTCACACACACTCCTCTACCTCCCTTCCCCCATTCCTCCATCCCTCACTCCCCTGCCCCCTCTATGCCTCTCTCTATCCTTCTCTCCCCACCACCTCTGTCTCTCTCTAAACATACATATATACATATATATATATGTATACATATCTCCCTCGTCTCTCCACATCTCTCTCTCTCTCTCTCTCTCTC
>SZWC01030463.1:813-21587 GCA_023375785.1 Penium margaritaceum | reverse complement strand
ATATAGATATAGATATAGATATAGATATAGGTATAGATATAGATATAGATATAGATATAGATATAGATATAGATATAGATATAGATATAGATATAGATATAGATATAGATATAGATATAGATATAGATATAGATATAGATATAGATATAGAAGTTAATGTAGATATAGAAGTTAATGTAGATTTAGATATAGACAAACATGTTGATGTAGATATAGATCGGGTAGTCGGAGTTTTTCAAGGACTGGAGTGCGCATCTCCAACATGTTAAAAGGTTCCAAATGTCAAGGTTTGAGCTTTTGGTTGCTTCATCCGTGGAGTTTGACTGTTGCAGAGTTCAGCAGGATTCTGTCACTTGTCTTGAATGCCTCGGTATGCTGACGTTTATCTGCCTGCCGCTGCATAGCTGCTTTTATTTTTGCAAGGGTTTTACAACTTTCTTCCTAGATTGCAAAACATTCTCGCCAATGAGTGTTGACGACAGGGATGTTGCTTTCGTTCTGTAGATGGATTGGGGTGGGTAGCTCTGTTCCATAAACCACCTGGAACGGTGTTTTCCCTGATGCAACACATGCTGCTAAATTGTATGCAAACTTGGTGATTGGCAGCTTGACTGCCCAGTCAGTTCCATGAGGTTTGCACAAGGTTTGGAGGATTTGTTTGAGCGTTTGGTTGGTTTGCTCAGTTTGTCCATCAGTTTGCGAAAGAAACGCCGTTGAATGTTGAATTTGACTTCCATACCGCTGCATCAGATATTGCCTGAGCTGGCTGGTGAACCACGCATCTTGATCACCTGTCATTGAACACGATACTCCATGCATTTGGATTTTTTTGTCATAACATATTCATGCTTCTCCTTTGGCAGTTATATCCATAGTAGTTTGGATTAAGTGCGCCATCTTTGTTAACCCGTTGAAGAAAAAATACATGGTGTCAAACCTCTCTGGTATGACAGGCAAACTGGTCACAAAACTAGTGGAGATGTTGGTCCACGGTTTTCTGGTATCGATAGTGGTTGTAGCAAACTGGGGTTTGGTGCGCCGACTCTTGTGTTTCTGGCATACATCGCATCGTTTTCAAAAGATTGCAACGTCAACCGCCATCTTGTCCCATCAATAATCTTTGCAGGTTTTTTCAATGTCTTTTCTCCTCCTAACTGCCCACCTTGGCCGGTGATGTGGCATTCCTCGAGAAGCATGCATCTTAGCTCCTGGACTTTAGGGACGACGACCTGATTTCTTTTCTTTCTACGCCAATAGGAGCCTGCAATGTTGAACGTTTTCGCGTCATAGGCACTGTGGTCCTCGTAGCCACGTGCGAATAACATTACCACGTATGGATCCGCTTGGATCTCTAGTGTGTTGACCTCCATGAGATTGGACCGGCGGCTCAACGCGTTTGCTGGATTTGTCTTCCCAAGCTGATACTCCATCTGGTAGGCAGAATTGGACTTCGAGGAACTGCATCCATCAAGCTTTTGTTCGGCTCAGGTTTGGCTCTGTTTTCAAGTACTTGAGGGCATGGTAATTCATTTGAATGACACATTTACGGCACTCCAAATCACAGCGCCAGGTTTTGAAGACGTGAATAACCACAAGAGTTTCCTTCTGGTGGACGGCATAGTTGATCTCTGCTCCGTGAAGCTTCCGCGGCATGTATGCAATGGGCTGTTCTCCCCCACCATTCTCTTGCGGGAGGATGGCCCGGGTTGCTTTATTAGAGGCGTCTGTGGCCATGATGTAGTCGGCCGTTGAAATGCCAATCAAAGGGTTGGTGCCACAGGCAGAGATTTACGTAAAAACATAAAAGCTTCTTGTTTGCTGTCTTCCCAATTCCATTTGCAATTTTTGCGTGTGAGGATGGAAAGAGGCGCTGACACGCAAGCATTGTCCCTCACCAACCTCTAATAAAAGTTGCAAAAATCCAATAAAAATTTGCATGTCGCGTACTTTTGTTGGAGTTGGCCATTCGGCCACCATGGACATCACTTTTGGATCTATGAATATCCATCCACCGCAGATGATGTGACCGAGAAACGTGATTGATCGTTGAGCGAAGTCAAATCTCAAGAGCTTCCCATAGAACTTCTCCCCCTGGAGGATTTTGAGTACTTGCCAAAGATGTCATCGTTGATCCTCTCTGGTCCAGCAATATACGAGGATGTCGTCGCGGTACACAACAAGAAAATCTTCAAGGTACGGATGAAAAATGTTGTTGATTTCTGCCGTGAATGTTGCGGGGGCATTGGTGAGTCCAAACGGCAGAACCATGAACTCAAAGTTCCCGTAACGTGTTCGAAAGGCAGTCTTTACAACATCTTCGTTGGTGATGCAAATCTGGTGGTAGCCACTCCGTAAGTCGATTTTGCTGAAAATTGTTTCTCCACATAGTTGGTCGAAAAGCTCGTCCGTTCGGGGTAGAGGGTAGCGTTTATTGATCATGATGTTGTTCAATGCCCGGTAATCCACGAACATCCGCATTTTGCCAGCTTTTGTTTTTTCACAAATGGTAGTGGTGCAGGGCACGGAGAGATGGAGGATTGGATAAACCCTTGCGTCAGCATGTTCTTAAGCTGTTGATTGAGCTTTGTGAGTTTGTGATCAATCATCCAATAGGACCCCTTGACGGTTGGTTTGCTGCCGGGTTCAAGCTCAATTCGGTGGTTGATGTTGCGTTTAGGAGGGAGTTTGCTTGATAACTCATCCGGGAACACCCCTTCAAATTCTTTCACAATCGGGGCAAATTCCTTCAGTACGTTTGCAAACTTTGATGCCGATAAGGCTGATGAGGCTGATGCATCAGCTGCAGTGACTGATTTGTTACTTGTGCTGCTCAAATCTATGTGGAAGAACCACGCCAAGGCTCTCCTCCTCAGATATCTTTTTGCCACATAGAGCAAGATCGGCGTAGCGGATGGTTTGTTGCTCGTGTGTAGTTACTGCTGCAATTGTTGTGTCATTTCTCACTGTCCCGTTGTCGTTTGTTGCACGTTGCCTGGATTTTGGCTCCTGCACAAGCGGAAGGAAGATCTGCTGCATGTCTCGTTTGATGTAAACAGCGCCGCTGCTCCAGTCAACTTGTTGATTCTCCTGTAACAGAAAATCTCGCCCGAGAACCACCTTGTAGTCACTCATTGGGCAGGATCTTTAGACATTTGGGTCCTGTAGATCCCCAATCTGTAGTCTTAATGGCTATTTTTGTCGGCAGATGCAAAGTCGTCCGTCGAACATTTTTCCTTCAAAAGCTCAGGGTTTGTGTTTCAAACCCAGATTTTTCACCAGTTTTGATTGGATACAACAATGTAAGGTGCACCTCCATCGAGTAACACCGGCAAATGTTTTAGATTTTTACAGCCCCTCAGTATGGCAGGCTGGCCGTCCTCGTCTCCCTTGTCGAATTTCTAGATCTCAGGAGCCCCCGTATTAGGCGATCGTAGCCGTTTAGGTGGGGGAACGTTCGGCGCAGGTGTTTTGGTGGGGGCAGGAGTTTTTCTTTCTACTCCTGTCCTCCGCCATTTCCCGACCCCTCTCCTCCTTTTCCTTTATCCTGCTGCTTCCCGCCCCTCTGGTTTCGTCTGGGGCAATTCCTCGCGATGTGTCCAATCTTTCTGTAACTGTAGCAGGTCTGTTGATCTACGTTTTGCTCAACGGCATTGACTCCCATTGGGTTTTAGTTGTCCACGTTCTGCAACCTATGCCCGTTGTTCTGCTGCGGTCAATACCTTGGGAGCCAGCTGTAGGATTTGGTGAACGTCGAGTTCAAATCTGTGGAATCGATGCGTTCAGCGGCTGCGATGATCGACGGCAAATCGTTGTTGATGTCATAAACTTTGAGTGCTCTACAAACATCTTGTTTGAGTCCATTCTTTCAGTGACATTGGATTTCATCCTCCGCGAGGCTGCTGCCAGTGATGATTTTGCAAAAATACCGACTGTACTCTGCCATGCTGGAAAGGTGCTTCAGCCATTGCAGCCGGTAGCGAACCTCTGTTTTCTTGTTCAGCTTGCCAAAGAGAGCGACAAGTGCGTGGGTGAACTCACTCCAGTTGGATGGGGATGTTTTTTATGATTTCCTGAGTGGGTGAACCTGCTCGAGAGATAGTATGCCTGGTGCCCACGATGCGGTAGCCATTGGATCAGCGCCTATGGTTGCCTGCTGCCGATGGGTGGCTGTGATATCTGTTGGAGTCCTTCATGCGAATGTGCAAGTGGTGCAGTATGTGATTTCATGCCATACCTTGTGATTTTTGCTTTATCGGTATTCCTCATTGGTGGCTGACGAGTACGCAACCAGTGAGTGGGCCTGGAGCCGTCATGGGCACAGTCAGACAAGCAACATGTTCCTGCTGAGTGGTACTGGTGTCATGGTGCAGTGGCAAGAATCCCTGCATTGTGTATAGCTCGTCAGAGGCAGAGTATGTCGTACTGGGTCTGGGGCTAGTATGGTGGTTTGGCCTCAACACTTCATTCTTTAGTTGCGTAAGTTTGTGCCTTGCATTGTTGTAAATTATCAAAGCTAGAGTTCTCTTGTCATTACAAAGAACTCTTGTGTGTTCAATGCATTTACAAAGGACATTGATGTTGGGAATCAATTTCTACAATATCTGATGGAGTGACAGGTGATGTCCTTGATCTAGGTTGGGAAGGACCTGCAGCAACTGACTTCCTGACCAAGGCATTGGAACATGAAAAGCTTGAGGTGTCCATTCTCTTTGACAGGACTTACCCTTGCCTCAGGGTGGCTAACAGTAGGGTGTGTACATGTGCATCATCAAGCATCTTGTTGCACACTCATGTCAGCTCACAATGTGTACCACTGGGTCATGGGCAAGTGTTGTGATGCGAGTCATCCCAGTTCGTGTGTACAGCTGACTAACCACCTGGCTGTGACCTTTCTTGTGCAGATCCATGATGTCGACCCAGATGGAAATGTAGAATGGCTAAGGGAGAGGATCCATCATAGCAACAAAAGGCATCCAAACATTTTAGAAGTTTACAGAGGTTGGTGTAAAATATAGGTCTAGACGGTGATGCTACTTCGCGCTTATAAAAAATAGCTGAAGTGAGCATGAGGGTGCAGGTAGTAGGAATAGGATTTGTAGTTACTTCTAACATTCAAGGACTAGTTTGTTGTTTCTCTCACCAAAAGGCGTATCCAGGTTATGCCCTTGGAAAATGATGCATGTGTTTGATTGTGTGACTTGGTCATTGCAGTGTTCTTCCTGTTCCTCAATAACAAGAATGTTTGACATGCCGATGAATTTCTGTGCTAAATTCAGTGCATGCATAGAAAATCACATGTTTCAAACACAAGCACTCCTGGAATCAAGCAACATGGTGATATCTCTTGTGGTGCTTGCACTAGTGCTTCTTGTGCTGCTGAAGACTGTGCTACTACTGGTATGGCAAGTGGTGCTGCTTGTGGTGGTGCTCGTGGTGCTACTGGTGCTGCTGCTGTTGGTGGTGCTTTTGGGGCTGTCAGTGGTGCTGTTAGTAGTGCTACTCAAGGAGCTTGCAGTGGTGTTGTTGGAGGTGGTGCTGGAGGCGCTGCCAGTTCTACTACTGGTGGTATGTCTAGGGGTATGGCCAATCTTGCGTGGTGAGATCCTCTTCCATTTCTTGATAATGTCCTGCTAAATGACACCTTTTCCTCACCTTGACCCAGATCATTGAGATTATCACACTCATTGCTCATCTCACTGCCCATCACCTGCAACCCATTATGTCCCCACCTGGCTCTTTCTGTGTGTTTCCCCTCACTTGCTTCTGTCCACGCAATGGGTACACCCTTAGCAGATTGGGTCACTCTCTTCATGGCTTGGGCTGCTATCCATGACTTCTATGATCCATTTTGTCACACTTATTACGTACCAGCCACAACTGACCAGGCTGTCCTAGTTTTCCACTGTCTCCTGTATGCCAACCCCGACCTCCACCACCTTTACTCTATGCTTTGTCCCGTGAGGCCTGAGTATCTTTCCTTACATACTCCAACACCGACATTCCAATGAGTTCTGGTCCCATATCACTCAGTTTGAAGCCCTTCAACTCCTTTGAGACAAGACCCTCAGTGCCTTCCTCGTTTTTCCAGATCATCCTTGTCTCAACATTCTTCAGGCTAGATCATATCTTGACAACAGAATGATTTCTTGCAAACGTGTTGCCCACCTTGGGCCTGCATGTGCCGGTGACCTCACCTACTAACCCTTGTTTGTGGATCTTGTTGTAGAATATCCCATCCCTTGTGCCATCTGGGATGAATTCCCTGCTGGTGTTTCCCGCTTTCAAGCCCAAGCATGACTTGATCTGCCACCTTTTGGTCCCCTAGCTTGCCATTTTGCACCTCATTGAGGCCTCCTTCTACTCTTGGATGCCTATGTCCTCGTCGTGTGTTCTCAATTTTTCCGTGATCCCAGTAGTGTGTTAAAACTGTGGCTTTCCTAGCCACCATTCTGATGCACACATCCACCCATTGTCCCATTAGGCACGAGTGTGATCTCGTTTATGTTGTTTCTCCCCGGCATCCCCGTTGAACTTTTCAGCTATGTTCCACTCATTGACGTACCCCCTCCACTCACATTAGAGGAAATCATTACCAACCTTTGTTGCGTCCTGCCTTAGTTTTTGTGAGTTATTCCTCCCATTGATGGCACACATGTAAATTTCCTCCTTCATGCCTACCTTCATGACTCCTTAACCCACTCATCTCCTTCTCCTCCTTTTCATCTTCCTCCCCTTTCATCCCCTATCCCATGTACTCCTTCGCCTTGGATTTGAGCCTTTCTCCTTCTCCCGGAACTGGAGACTGTCCCCTCATTTGCATGGGTCTTTGAAAATCCTGCCACTGACCAGATGTGTCCAGAATGTTGGACTATCAATTTATTCTACCTTTTTTACCGCTGATTCCTTCACTGGTGATGGTTCTACGCTCTTTGCTTGGAATGTTTGGTACTTTTTATCCCCTCCTCTTTCAGCCCCCTCATGTTGTCATCTGTCGTCTATTTTTCTGACTGTTCATTTTACCCTCTGTGTACTCCCATACCTCATTATTAATTCTTCTCCACTACGTCTGAAATTTGCTTGTTGACCATCACCAAGATCTCCACCAGGGGTGTTCTTCTTTGTGGGTACACCCCCCCCCCTGGCGCAATTATCTATCAGGTCCTCAGTCCACAGTACATATAATCTTGTGCTGCCCTCACTATTCCTACAATTTCTTGGAGGGCACACTCCACCGCTATGTTTTCCACCTCCTCAGTCCATTTTTTTCTCCACTCCATCACCACTTTCTAAAAGTCTCACCAAATGTTTCTATTGCACTCCCGTGTACTGCTAGTTTTACTTGTTTTGTCACCAACCAGATTCACTGTTTTCCTTTCCCTCCCTGTGCTTCTTGTGTTACAGCCCCTCCCAAACGTATTCATGCCTATCTCTTTTGTCTGCTCAAGGATTCATCACTGTAGCATGCAGCTTATGTACCTTATGCTCTTTACCAACACTGTTGTCTCCAACACAAGTACATATTTTTTCTATCAGATCTATGCTCCCTACTTCCCACTGTCGTTCTATCCTACTAAACACTGGAATCTTCAACGTAGTGGTCTGCACGATGAAGGGTGAGACCGGGCTCCCCAAGCGTGGCTGGAGCCTTTGGGTGGAGGTGGATGTGCAGTGAAGTTGGCAATCTAAACATATATTGCATTTTCTTGTTGCCCTAGAGAGGATGCCGGATGAGGTGCTTTACCGTTGTTGTAATAGCCTAGGCTAAGAATACTTGTGGGATAACAAGACTGGTATTCACACAATCCACTTCAGGTGTCTTGGCTAGATTGACCCATCAGTGTGCATTTTCTGTGCACATACCCATCATATTGCCGAGTCATTCCAATCACAATACATTGTACAGAGTCCCTACAAAACCTTTTGTGCCAAATGCCATATGCCTTTTTCTTCCCCTACCACCACCTACACTGCTGCCGATCTCACATGCACCATTGGCCACCTCATTACCTCAGTTCATGGGGAATCATCTATGCTGGTACCTGCATGTCCTCACCGGTGCCTATCCCTCTGTTGAAATTTGTGCCTACCCCCATATTCATGTCTAGGCTGAAATGCAAATCCATTATGTGACACCTTCGCACCAATCCTGGTGCCAACAGTGGTGCTTGCCCGGGCTTACACGCCCGTGATCACCTGGGTGCCTACGCATGTATTTATCGTGATATATGTACCTTCACCAACCTCTTTCCATGTTCATGCCTTTTTATGTGTTTATGTCCTTACCCCATCCTACTGCAACTGCATTCCATCCCACGGCACCTACATTTTTTTCTGCTTGGGTACCTTGACCTCCGCCGTATCCATACCCGTCAGATCACTGATGAAGATCCAGCTGGTATTTGGGTGACTTTGTGCGGTGATCAACCTATTCACAGGTGCAGGACAACTGCTGCAGCATGACGGAGGCTCGTTGAGGAACTCTGTTGTCTTTCTGGAGCCTCCAGGGTTTTATCGGTGGACCTGGTCCTGGCATGACTGAACATGTACCCTATTATCAGGGTTTTACATTGTATGTCCACTGATTGGTGCCAGACTAGTGCATGTGTGTATTTTTTATGTCCGGCTTAGCAATGACCATCTATAGGTTCTGCATTTGGATGTGTGCATGCTCAGATATGAAATAAACACCAATTCTAGGGAGAACTGACCCACCGTTGCGCATGGATTTTCTGACACCTATGGCAGCAATTTTTCCTCATGCCTTTCAGTTGCCATTCCCCTCTGCATATTGAAGCAAATGAACCTTATGGGCCTTTGTGTCTCTCCTACCCAGTCCCTTGTTTTTCTTGCACTTCCTGTGCATGCTATTGCATCTACTTACTAGGGAAGTGTTGCCATGTCAGCTGCAGCAACATCAAGAAGATTCTCATCAACTTCTCATAAAGCCATGGAAATTAGGCATCTCTTGCTGAGCTGCGCAGCAAAGATGTAACAATGGTAGTAGCGGTGCGATACAGCTGCAAAACCCAATTCTGGAAGGTCCCACAACCCCATAATAACCAAACATAGCTTGTAGCATCAATCAGGTTAAAATTGCGACAGCACAGCAATGGTAGCACAGCTACACAGCAATTCAGCTACACAACAGCACAGTAGCAACAGTGCAATAGCAACATAAGCATTAGTGCAGCAGTGACAGCACAGCAACAATGGAATAGCGACATTAATGCAGTAGGAACAGCATACCAACTTCACAGTAGCAACAGCATAGCAACAGCAGAATAAGAACAAGATCGCAGCAGCATCAGAATAGCACAATAGCAGCACGGCAGTAGCATAGAAGCACCGTAACAGATTTACCACAGAAGCTGCATAGCAGCTGTGCAGCAGCAGAAGTAGCAGCAGCACCGCAGCACAACAGCGCTCCAATGCAGTGCAGCAGCAGCCATGGCTGACACCGCTGCCACAACTGCTGTGCAATAGGGCAGAATCACAACAGTGCAAAAACACAGCATTCATGCAGCTTTTGTGGCTGAGTTCCATGTCAGCAGCAGCTGCAGCTACTGCCACAGCAGAGGGGATGAAGAGGGCACCTCCTCAAGTGTACCCTCTAGAAGGTGTGAAGAAGGGAAGCATAAGAAATTTGGGAGAAAAGGGGATGAGAAGCCAGTCGACTGCATGCAGAAGGTCAACATCGGGACTCTTCCCTTGCTGAATTCAGTGTCAAGTCTTTGGATATCATCATCCCCTTGCTGAAATCAACAGAATGACTGCTGATTGTATCAGTGCCTTAGCCATCTTTCTGTCCGAGACGTAAAATTATACCAGCGCTCCAAATCCTGAACAAAATCTGACAAATTGATGTCTCATTGACTTTCCTTGGTTGGCCGATACTTAGCGGTGGTCATGGAACTAAACACTAATAGGGGGAAGGGGCCAGCTGAATCAAGCAGCTTCTCATCTGAGCTGACAAGCCCACACTCAAAGGTGATGAATGACCTGCAAAGACAGCAGATGAGTTCAATCAACAGCAGTAGTGACAGAGAAACACACTTGAGGAGATCATGGAGCTTTTTTTGGGCATGTCACAGCAGCCAACATAGGCAGCGATTGGCAGCATGCTTGCAGCGGATTGATAATCCACTTCGCGTATCTCAGCCACATAGAAACCCTTCCCCGTTCAGGAGCACCACCCTTCTGGCAACCCAATGAAGAAGGATGCGGACACACCTACAGATTTGCAGTTGTTGGAGTTGCCTTCTCTTTTCCTATGAACGCTCTTGCATGTTCCCTGCCACAACACTTATGCTTGTGTCTGCATCTCCACCAGTACTAGCCTGCTCATGTAACTGTCTGGCATTACCCCAACTGGTACCCACCCTTACTTCCCATTCAGCTTCAAATTGAAATAGTGTAGCAGCCTCCCCTTCCTCCATTCCTTGCCTTTTCCCTCCCTTCCCTTCCTCCTCATCCCTTCCACTGGGCATTCCCAAACTTCCCCCTCCCTCAGCTACATCACTGACAGTTGTCAAGTGCCTTGCCTTGTGGTACTCCTCTTCAACTTTATTTCTCTCATATCTGTCTCTCATGTACCCTGATCCCACTCTCATCTCTATTGAGGATGTTCCCAAGGATGGGCACCCTTCTCTTCCCTGCTTTTGTTACCTTGACCCTTTTCTCCTCCTCTCTTTTGATTCTCACTATTTCCTTTCCTCCCAGACCCCCAGTTATCCTCCTCAATGCTAGTCCCCACCTCTCTCTCTTTCTCTCTCTCTCTCTCTCTCTCTCTCTCTCCCTCTCTCTCTCTCTCTCTCTCTCTCTCTCTTTCTCTCTCTCTCTCTCTCTCTCTCTCTCTCTCCCTCTCTCTCTCTCTCTCTCTCTCTCTCTCTCTCTCTCTCTCTCTCTCTCTCTCTCTCTCTCTCTCTCTCTCTCTCTCTCTCTCTCTCTCTCTCTCTCTCTCTCTCTTTCTTTCTCCCTCGCTCTTCCCATGATTTGGTTTTTGGTTTGGATTGATGGACATAGGGTGCAAAAAAGTTACCAAAGTTGGTTTCTTGATAAACATTATCATGCACCACACATGCATGAAGGATTTTGTCTTGTTTTTTTATCAACTTATGGAAGTCAAATCAGCGACCGTTTGAGGGAGGTGGATTTTCAAGGTTTGGTGGTAGTGGGTCCTGTTCATGTGACGGCTCTTGCACTACTAGTAACAATGACAATCGCAATAACTGGATTGGGAGGCCTGGGGTGGCCTTCAAGGTAGAAAAGCGGCAGGAGGACCTTCAGGGAGGTTCAAGGAAGGTCCCCATCAAGATTACTGGTTATGCACATGGCAAGGATGGTAAACTTCTTGTGTTAGAGTGATGTTTCCACTCATCGCGCTAGGCAAGAAGTGTGCTAGGAGCTGAACATTGACAGGGTAGTTCTTCCATAAAGATGTGCCAAATGGAGTGCACTTAGGCTTGTTAGGAAAGCTGTGCTCATTTCCTTTCTCATCCGCAAGTCAATGCATCCATTCATGCTTTGTGCAGGCATTCAAATGCTTTCGTATTTTTGTCTCCAAAACCTGCAACTTGTCTCTTACATACAATTGATCGTGCCTAGCTGATCTTGATGAGCCTTATCAAATCCTAAATTTCTATCAGTGGTATCAGAGCTAGAACAAGGCCTTTCCTCATTTCTAAGCCACCCCTTGCACATTGGTGTGTCAGAGAGGCTATTTGTGGGCCAACGTTGCAGTCAACATGGTTGTTACCACTATTTTGGTGGCCTGCGACAACATTGTGAAGTTCAAAGGCAAGAAATTCCTCAAATAGACTAACAAAATGAAGATGGTGCTCATGGAGAAGGGAATCTGGGGCCACGTAAGCAAAGCTGACTTGGTTGGAACCTTGCTCTCTGCAGTCAAGGCATTTACCCACTGTGAGAAGCCAGACCGCGCGCTCACCACCATTTACCTCCATTTTGCTAAACGATTGGAACTCCTTGTCCCCAGAATCCTCACCCCAAAAGAGGTTTTGAATAAGTTTGATTCCACCTATGCTTCCAATTCCATCCTCATGAACATGCATCTGCGTTATCGTTTTGATGCGGTGAAGATGGATGAGTCAGGCTCCACGATGGACTATCTCAACATGGTGAAAGCTTTGGCTGACGAGCTTGCTGCGATTGTGGACCCTGCCAAAGAGTCTTTTTCCCATGTAGACCATCTTCTCTTGCCTTCCTAGTAGCTAAACTCCTCTCACTGTCGCCCTGGACCAGCATGGTGACAAGCTCTCATTCGATGACTTGGACAGGTGCCACAACGAGGGAGAAGGATGAAGCAGACTAGACGTAGCCCTCACCACCAACATAAGACAGAGGGGTGGTGGTGTATCCATTGCACAGGAGGTGGAAGAATGAAGAAGGAAAAGTGCCACTACGTCAAGAAACCAGGCCATTTGACATGCGAATGCGAGAAGAAGAAGACAGATCTTGCACTTGGGGTGGGAGAGGGGAAAGATTCCGATGACTCCGCCAACGCTGCTGATTGGGAGAGTGGATGTGTGAGTGCCATCTGTGTCTTGCACGTCTCCACCATCACTGACTTGTTCTGGATCATCAAATCAGGAGCCACTTAGTAAATGCCATGTCACCAGGAGTGGTTTGTTTTCTTCACCGTTATTGAACCACGGCGAGTATACATGGGTGACAGTCATGTGTAGATGGTGGTGGGAGAGGGTGATGTTATCTTCTGTGCTTCTGTCCAATGGAAGCACGTGGAACGTCGTGTAAAGGGGTGCTCCATGTATTAGGGCTAGCAGCTAATCTTCTCTCTGTTTCTTCTCTCATCTCCCAAGGCCTGCAGGTCCGCTTTGAGAATGGTGGCTGCACCTTGTCAGCACATGCGGGCCAGGTGCTCACAAAGTTGGAAAACGGCAATGGCCCCTACTGTCTTTTTGTAGCATCGGAGAAGGGAGCTGCCGTAGCAGCAGCTACGAGAGTGGAAGATAACAACATCGGCCACAGGCATCGCCGGCTTGGTCACCTTGGCTTTGGCACAATCATCTCCATGCAGCAGATGGTGCGCGGCCTACAACTGAAGGAGGTGAAGCAGCACAGTGCTTCAGCCTACAAGAGATGCATTAACAACAGAGATGGGGAGCAAGCCTGCTCTGAATTCTCGAAGGAGGGGAACGCAGCAGCTGAGCCTCTCACTGTTGTGCACTCTGACATGTGTGATCCCATTCCATCACAGTCCTTGTCCGGCGATTTATGCTTTCTGATGTTCATTGATGACAAGTTGCGGACGACATGGGTGTTCTTTCTGGCTAAGAAGGATAAGTGTCTTGATGCATTCAAGGAATGGTTGGCTGCTGCACAGAATGCGATTGGTAAGCGTCAGAAGGTGCTTTGTACTGATGGCAGTAGCCAGTACCTCTCCAATGGCTTCCGCGACTTCCTCAAGAACCGTGGGATCCGGCACAAGGTGATGCACCCCACAAACCGCAGCTGAATGGCATGGCTGAGCATGCCAACTGCACGCTTATGGAGCATATCTGCAGCATGCTCAAGGATGCCGAGCTCCAGCCAACTTTCAGGTCAGAGGCAGTCAACCCCACCAGGTACCTGAAAAACTGGAGCAGAACACGCCCCATGCCGCTCATGACACCGGAGGAGGTATTGAAAAGATGCAAGCCCACTTACATGCACCTAAATGTGTTTGGGTGCGGCACATTTGTCTATGTGCCTATCGCTTACTGCAACAAGCTGGATGCCAATGGTGTGAAGGGTACCTTTCTTAGCTACGACACCATGGGATACCGGTTGTACAACCTTGCTGCACGCAAGATTTTCCCCAGTCGTGACATGGTGTGTAAGGAGGATGTGAAGGGCTGGACATGGAGCTTTCTGGAAGCAGTCACAATTGCACTGGACCTTGAGCCAGTGGGAGAAGAAGAGCCTACAGCTAAAGAGGAGCGTGCGGAAGGTAGTGGTGAATGGACAGCAAAGGGACCTGAGGAGGCCAACCAGCTGGCAACCGACGCAGAGAAGGAGGAGCAGCCGAGCAAGTAGCAACAGCTTCCACAAGGTTCTCCATGCCTCAACCATGGTGAAGATGGTCCTTTGGAGCCGCTGTGGTGATCTGAGTGCTTTGCAAGTAAACAAAGACCACTGGAGGAGCTGCTGAACCTGTGCAATGTTTTGCCTTCACAGGAGACATTTGATCGCGAGCTTCTCTTCCTCATCATCACCGATGACCCAACGACATTCAGTGAAGCCATAAAAAGTTTTGATGCAGGAGTACACTCACCACATACACTAGCCCCACGCACAGAGGTTCCTTCTAAGGAGTAACATTTCAAGCCATGTAAGACAAAAGTCAGATTCATCTGGGACACATGAGACAAATTCATACACTCAGTGCACTTGTGGTGTACTTTTTTCTGGTGACAGAGCACACTTCCCACATACACTAGCCCCATGCTCTCACGTCCTATCCTAAGATGAAATAAATTTGGCCATGTAGGACAGAAAAAGGTATGACAGGACATGTGAGACAAACAAACGACACTCAGTGTGCTCTGTGTGTAATTTTCCATGGTGACTAAGCGCACTAGCCACATACACTAAGCTCACGCACTGAGGTCCCTCCCAAGAAAATAAATTGGCATCAATATAGGACAGAAATACACTCCTTTCATACCCAATGAAAGGAGTGTAGGGATAAGTGCAGAAAACTCCCTTTGATGAGAGCAAACTCACAACACACTCTAGAAAACTAGTGTACAAAGTGGCTGCAATCAACCATACCTCTCCTTGAAGGCTGCCTACGTTTCTATCATGGATCTTCCGTGTTTCCTCTACATCCCTCCTGGCCATTCTCACTTGTAAAGCATTTCACCCTCGCTCCTTTACTCTTGCATCCCATTCACCTCCTTTTCCCCCTTGCCAGGATCAGCCTAATGCGGTATCCTCCATTTCCCTCATATCCTTTCCATCACTCTCCTCTCCTTCCATCCCAACAGGCCTCAATGCCCTTGGAAAAGCACCCACTCGCATACCATGGATGCAGCCCCACGTTGCATGATCTCTCCCATGCTTGCCTCTAGCCAAAAAAAAAAATCCCCCTTGCCCTCCCGCAGAACATTACAAGCCTATGTTTGTGGATGTTGGCATATTCCTAGAGATCCATGAGTGTTCTTTTGGTCTCCATGTGCATGTTTACATACATTTATGTGTACTTCCATCATGTTGGTATGAACAACTATGTCTAAACATTTATCTGAATTTCGTTTCATAAATTTTTATGTATATAGAGATATCTATTTCTATATACATGAGTTTATCCATTTTGATGTCAAATTTTTCTTTAAACTTCATGTACATGTTTCCATGTGTGTCTTTATGCATGTTGATGTGAATGGTAATGTCCATGCCTATGTATATATACTAGTTAAAGATATGGCTATGTACCAAGGTCAATGGATTTTCAAGAAAACGTTTTGAACTTATACGTGATGATTTGTTGAAATTTGTGTAGCACGATTCTCTTAGTACCATGATTTTGTTGAATTTGTATGCTTGTGATGAAAAATGTATGTTACATTTTGTTTGAAATTGTGTATAAGGATGTTAAACTGCCATTAAAAATGTTTCCTTGTGTTGCCAATCCATTGTAATTTTTTTCACTATTAAAAGTAAAAATCTTGGTCCTTGTTATTAGAACACTCCTTTAAAGGTGGTACTTTTGTTACGCTTAAAATAGTAGGAAGCATTTAAAATTTTGCAGCTAGGTCCTAATGTATTTTCAAACCTTGGAATTGTTAAATCTTCCTTTTTTATATCCTTTCACTTGTTGCACAGTTTGGATTTAGTTGTTTTTTGTTTGTTTATCTGAAACTTGGCATGTTTTTCTTGTTCAATAGTTTCCCTCTGAAAGTGTGAAGTCAAACATCCTTGAGACCCTTCACACAGTGAAAGATAAGCTCACACCAATTGCTTTTTGATTTTTAAGATTGGACCTTTGTTGTTTTGTGTAAACAACCTTGTACCATAGGTCCCGTTTTTCTCTATGAAACATGGATGGTGCGCGCTTAGACTTTGGCAGACTTTCTTTTATTTGCGTTGATGTAAGGATAGCCTTGCACCATTTTTGTACGAAAAAAATGATATGCATGCTTCTCTTTTTGTTGCCTACCAAGACACACCATATGTATGTTCTCCTAGGAAGTGCAGAGACGTATGCTGTCAGGTGTTAAGGTGTTCTAGGATGGGGGCAAAGAGCTCGGTCCCACAAGAGCATGGTGGTAATTGAAACAGTTGAAACACTCACATTTCATTTTTCTTGCGGTTCAGATGTCCTCGTTCACACGGACATGCTGTAATATGGGTTGTGGCACACAACCCGACCTTCCAATGGCCATCAGCTGGTGGGTTTCACTATGAAGTTGTCATTGCACGAGCCCATCCAAACCATGGAGTGGGTGGGATCTGGTTGACTCCCTATTTATTGGAGCCAAACGCGACAAGCGGACAAGGGCGGACCTGGCGGGAGTGCATGAAGCCATCAGCGCGAGTTCACAGAAGGAAGCGTCAATTTAAAGCGTTCTTGTGCAAATTTGAAATGAAAACTGTGCTCTTTTCCGATTGCTACCACTGAAATTTTATGCGACCGAGCTGAGAGTACTCTCCAGAAGCATGACCCTGTGTGGATCAAAGTCGGTGACGTTTCATTGTGTGCGCACGTGGTAGCAACCAATTAGCATTGTAGCTTATCCAGATTTGGGATGTTTTTGCGCCGCCATACCTTGCCCGAAGCGCTATGCCATCTACCAGGTAAAAACTTGAATTTTGCCTGTCGGGCGTTGACTCGTGTTTGTTTTGCCCTATACCCGGTTTCCAGCCCGAAATCAGGAAGGAAAATGAGTTTGAAGAAACCGTCCTCGTTACATGAGGGGGTTTGGGGTTTTGTTAAGGGGCCTCCCAGGCCCCGCGGTAGTGGGGCCTGGGAGGTTCCCTTTCGACGCTGGCGGAGTCATCTCCCAAAATGATTCGCAAGTGCAAAAAACTAGTTCTTGAAAGTCGATAGTGACCAGATATGTTGCGAAAATTCTGAGTCAACGGCAGGTAGCTTGCTTTCCCAAGTCGCCCTTGGCGTCGCGCATAACCGCCCTTTCGGATTTTTTGGTCAGAGTGCTGCAGCTGCCGCGAGCATCCATCGACGGAAAGGAGCGGCGGATCTGGCGAGCAATCGGCGTCGACCAAAAAGACCGGCAGAGAGCGGTGACCGTTAAGACTTAGAGAGCGACAACGGTCTTCGACATCAAGTCGCCCTGTGGGCTTTCGCCTTTGTGCCATAGCTCGCTCTCTCGGTCCGCGACCCAAACCGAGCTGTTGAACGAGCGTGGCGACAGTCCAGGGCGTCCGCCATTTGCTGCGGCCATTCGTCCGGACCTCAACGATTCCCTGTCAGCAAAATGAAAAACGTCATCGACGTGTCGAGCAACTGCTTGTTGCGTACGTACGGCTATTGCAGCATCCAGCGTCGTTCTCGCTGGAACAGTGAAGTGATCATGGGAGACGAACGACGTCAACGTGTGTCCATCGACATCTTTGAAGTGTACAAGGGGGATGAACCGGCTTTACTGATTATGATTTCAGTGAAGACAAGAACGATGCAAAGTTCTCACGGACGAACATGTACAATGCCTAGTTCGAGATCAGTCACAAGCCATGCCTATTTTTGGGGTTACGTAGTAACCCAATGCAATCGGTCTGGTAGCCAAGAATCTGCACTGAAGTCAGAAAATCCGCTGCACAAAGATTTCAAAATGGGCAATTCTCTCTCCCTTTGGCGTTTCTATCCATCGACAGGCCATCTCATACTTTCCAGGAATTTTTTTCTACATGTGTGTCGCATCCAGGCAATAGGCTTTCTCTATGCGTTGTTCTTCTTGCGACTCCCAGTCCGAGAAAAACGTGCGATCCAGACAAACCTCCCGCATCAAGCAGGGTCTTTCGCGAAACAGATACCGGACGTCGCAAGCAAGCACGTGGCTCGACCGACGACTTCTCCTCGGATAAGAGGAGAAGGTCGAGTAAGATTCGCTTCCGAGGCAGATAACATGTTTGAACCCGGTCACAGTGTATAACTACGTAACCCCGATGCGCGCATGCTTGCATCCAATGCTACTAGTTCCACGTTGTGCACCAAAAAAATGGCATCGATCATGACTTCCGCTATAAACGGTTTTAAAATGCTGATCTTTCACACAACAAAGTATTTGAATTATTTTTTTACCTTGGCTGATGGCTTTGTACACCCTAATGATTATCTACACCACTACTACTACATCTATGTCTAGAGCTATGCCTATACCTATGTGTACATCTTTGTCTATAATTGTACCTACATTTATAACTTGAACAGTTAATATGTTATAATCTAGACTTCAATGTTTAAAGGGAGAATGGAAAAATCCTTGAAAAAATCATTTCGTGTGGTTTAGAAAACATGAATGTGTATACATCATACTTTTTAATCTATGAAAGGATTTATTACGTTGATCCCAGACTTCTCATAGTCTTTGTGTCATTTACAATGACCAATATTGAAGTTATTTTCTTCCGTGAGTGCGCGGCCAACTCTAGATGTTGCTTGATGAAGGTTTATTCATAACGCCGTCAAGTGATGTGAAGCAATTCCGTTTTGATGAGCAAGAACTTACTCCAAATCACACTTGAACCATGCATACACATGGCCAAAACATGAGTAAAATAAGTATTTTGGCAAATACAATTATGGCTAGAAGATGCATCCCACTCCATTGATAGAACAGGATGTTAGTTGAGGAGTTTTGCAACACATTCTTTCAAAGAGAGGGAAAACTACTAGGCTAAAAAAACGCCAGCAGAGCGTTGCAAGAATCTGCTACTACATTGCATCGCCTTCAAAGACCAGAACTTAGTCATGTTTTGCGATTCGACATTTTTGGACTAGAAATTTGTCTGTGGTAATCGGTAGGGTGGAGAAATTTGTGTGCTTGTAGAGCAACAATGCATTTTTAGTCCTACTTGGTGCGGAGCATGTTTTTGAAAGCTCGTATGGGAACTAGAGATTTTCTTGTGCTACTGTGAAAAGTATGCAAGAATATAATTTTTTTTCCAGAAAGCATGTGTAGTGAAATTCATGAATGATGCCATGTTCATTGTGCATGGTTTCTGGTGAATGATCTCAAAACAATTATGTCACATGTTCTTCTTTGCAAATCTCTCTTCTCTTCCAATTTTAAGAGGTTGATGATTGGGATTTAGTTTTTTGGACTTGATTGGTGATTTTTTTTGTCAATTTTCAACAGATAAAGGGTTTGAAATCATCAAATGGAAGTCCCTCCACTCTCTTGTGGGTTTTGTTTTCCACTTATCACGGATTCCTATCCTAATTTCATGGGAAAAGGTTTCGGTAGTCGTTAGCTCCCACGTGCATTAATGCAAATCTAAGTTACAAGAGCTGCAAAAAGTTCAAAGAAGCCTTCCAAATGACTATGTTATGGTGTAAATGATTGAACGCCTCAGATGTGAAGACAGTTTCATTAAGACATAGTCTTCTGAGCATGTTTAGCATTTATGTCCACATCGTGACAACGTATTTTGTTTCTTGCATTTTACACAAATACGATGTTACCCACGGCTTCTGAGACATTCCACATAGGCTTAGTCCTCCATAGAATCAGTGGGAATGCTTCAACCTGGGCTTTCATTAGGGAAAGATCCAATGACATTAACGCCAATGCTTACAACAACTCATCAACAAGTTGTTTAAGCCGCCTCCCACTTCCAGCAATAGAAAAAAAAATTAAAATCCATATTTCTCATTAGAGACCCTTGTTAGGAAACATTTAAGGGTTCTCTCTTGCACAATGTCAGGCTGGCAAAGGTTTCAATGCTTGAATGACTCTCTTGCGGGACAAAATCTATGTATGAGTTTCCTCGTAAAAAGTATCCTACATATGTTATTAATCAAGAAGATGGAAAGAATTCATGCTTTTTCAATGTGAATTTAAAACTTCAAAGTGTTTTTAAGCATCACTATTCCATTCAGCATCAAGGGTGCAACCTTCAATCAATGTGAGGTAGTACACTACACGGTACTTGAACGATAATGTTTTTATTCCTTGATTTCGATGAACATCCTTTTTTCACACTTATGTGCATGGTCGACCACGAGAACAAGAGTAACATATTTGCTCATCAGAGTCCTTCATGCTTCATTAATGCCATAAAGGATAAAAACCATCAGTTATAAGTCGTATCTATTGAACAACATAAGTACAAGGTAAACAATTGCATTGAAAAGGAATGCCTTGGAAGTATAAAATGACTTATGATTGGATGCAATAACGTTTTTGTATTGGCTCACACCTCCCAAGAATTGGATTGATATCTATTTCCATATCTATTTCTATATATGTATCTATATCTATATGTATATCTATATGTATACGTATGTTTATATCTTTCTCTTGATCTTTATCTGTATCTATATCTCTATCTATATATCTATATCTATATCTATGATTATATCTATATGTATATCCGTACGTATATGTTTATCTCTTTCTTTCTTTATAGCTTTATCTATCTCTATATCTATATCTGTTTATGTATATCTGAATCTCTATCGAGATAAACATCTATATCTATATCTATATCCATATCTATATCTATATCTATATCTTTATCGTTATCTATATCTATATCTATATCTATATCTATATCTATATCTATATCTA
>SZWC01030461.1:0-13066 GCA_023375785.1 Penium margaritaceum | reverse complement strand
CCAGTTCACACCACTCCGCAACCAATTTGCACCACGCCGCAACCAGTTCGCACCACATTGCAACCAGTTCGCACCACTCCAAAACCAGTTCGCACGGCTCTGCAACCAGTTCGCACCACTCCGCAACCAGTTCGCACCACTTTGCAACCAGTTTGCACCACTCCAAAACCAGTTCGCATGACTCTCCAACCAGTTCGCACCACTCCGCTACCAATTTGTACCACTCCGCAACCAGTTCGCAACACTCCGCAGCCGATTCGCACCACTCCGCAACCCCTTCGCACCACTCCGTAACCAGTTTGCACCAATCTGCAATCAGTTTGCACCATTCTGCACCAGTTCGTACCACTCCAAAACCAGTTCGCACCACTCCGCAACGAGTTGGCACCACTCCGCAACCAGTTCGCACCAATCCGCCACCAGTTCTCACCACTCCACAATGGGTTTGAACCACTCCGCAACCAGCTCACACCACTCCGCAACCAGTCCCCAACACTCCTCAACCAGTTCGCACTACTGGGCAACAAATTCGCACCACTCCGTAACCAGTTCACACCACTCCGCAACAAGTTCATTCCACTGCGCAGCCAGTTTGCACCACTCCGCAGCCAGTTTGCAGCAACACTCCCAACCAGTTTGCACCACTCCGTAACCAGTTCGCACCCCTCTGCAACCAGTCCACACCAATCCTCAACCAGTTCTCACCACTCCACAACATTTCGCACCACTCCGCAACTTTGCACGATGCAGCAACCAGTTCGCACCACTCCGCAACCAGTTCGCACCACACCGCAACCAGTTTGCACCACTCCGCATACAATTCGCACCACTCCACAGCCAGTTCGCACCACTCCCCAACCAGTTCGCACAACTCCGCAACCCGTTCGCACCACTCCGCAACCAGTTTGCACCACTCCGCAACCAGTTTGCACCACTCCGCAACCAGTTTGCACCACTCCGCAACCAGTTTGCACCACTCCGCAACCAGTTTGCACCACTCCGCAACCAGTTTGCACCACTCCGCAACCAGTTTGCACCACTCCGCAACCAGTTTGCACCACTCCGCAACCAGTTTGCACCACTCCGCAACCAGTTTGCACCACTCCGCAACCAGTTTGCACCACTCCGCAACCAGTTTGCACCACTCCGCAACCAGTTTGCACCACTCCGCAACCAGTTTGCACCACTCCGCAACCAGTTTGCACCACTCCGCAACCAGTTTGCACCACTCCGCAACCAGTTTGCACCACTCCGCAACCAGTTTGCACCACTCCGCAACCAGTTTGCACCACTCCGCAACCAGTTTGCACCACTCCGCAACCAGTTTGCACCACTCCGCAACCAGTTTGCACCACTCCGCAACCAGTTTGCACCACTCCGCAACCAGTTTGCACCACTCCGCAACCAGTTTGCACCACTCCGCAACCAGTTTGCACCACTCCGCAACCAGTTTGCACCACTCCGCAACCAGTTTGCACCACTCCGCAACCAGTTTGCACCACTCCGCAACCAGTTTGCACCACTCCGCAACCAGTTTGCACCACTCCGCAACCAGTTTGCACCACTCCGCAACCAGTTTGCACCACTCCGCAACCAGTTTGCACCACTCCGCAACCAGTTTGCACCACTCCGCAACCAGTTTGCACCACTCCGCAACCAGTTTGCACCACTCCGCAACCAGTTTGCACCACTCCGCAACCAGTTTGCACCACTCCGCAACCAGTTTGCACCACTCCGCAACCAGTTTGCACCACTCCGCAACCAGTTTGCACCACTCCGCAACCAGTTTGCACCACTCCGCAACCAGTTTGCACCACTCCGCAACCAGTTTGCACCACTCCGCAACCAGTTTGCACCACTCCGCAACCAGTTTGCACCACTCCGCAACCAGTTTGCACCACTCCGCAACCAGTTTGCACCACTCCGCAACCAGTTTGCACCACTCCGCAACCAGTTTGCACCACTCCGCAACCAGTTTGCACCACTCCGCAACCAGTTTGCACCACTCCGCAACCAGTTTGCACCACTCCGCAACCAGTTTGCACCACTCCGCAACCAGTTTGCACCACTCCGCAACCAGTTTGCACCACTCCGCAACCAGTTTGCACCACTCCGCAACCAGTTTGCACCACTCCGCAACCAGTTTGCACCACTCCGCAACCAGTTTGCACCACTCCGCAACCAGTTTGCACCACTCCGCAACCAGTTTGCACCACTCCGCAACCAGTTTGCACCACTCCGCAACCAGTTTGCACCACTCCGCAACCAGTTTGCACCACTCCGCAACCAGTTTGCACCACTCCGCAACCAGTTTGCACCACTCCGCAACCAGTTTGCACCACTCCGCAACCAGTTTGCACCACTCCGCAACCAGTTTGCACCACTCCGCAACCAGTTTGCACCACTCCGCAACCAGTTTGCACCACTCCGCAACCAGTTTGCACCACTCCGCAACCAGTTTGCACCACTCCGCAACCAGTTTGCACCACTCCGCAACCAGTTTGCACCACTCCGCAACCAGTTTGCACCACTCCGCAACCAGTTTGCACCACTCCGCAACCAGTTTGCACCACTCCGCAACCAGTTTGCACCACTCCGCAACCAGTTTGCACCACTCCGCAACCAGTTTGCACCACTCCGCAACCAGTTTGCACCACTCCGCAACCAGTTTGCACCACTCCGCAACCAGTTTGCACCACTCCGCAACCAGTTTGCACCACTCCGCAACCAGTTTGCACCACTCCGCAACCAGTTTGCACCACTCCGCAACCAGTTTGCACCACTCCGCAACCAGTTTGCACCACTCCGCAACCAGTTTGCACCACTCCGCAACCAGTTTGCACCACTCCGCAACCAGTTTGCACCACTCCGCAACCAGTTTGCACCACTCCGCAACCAGTTTGCACCACTCCGCAACCAGTTTGCACCACTCCGCAACCAGTTTGCACCACTCCGCAACCAGTTTGCACCACTCCGCAACCAGTTTGCACCACTCCGCAACCAGTTTGCACCACTCCGCAACCAGTTTGCACCACTCCGCAACCAGTTTGCACCACTCCGCAACCAGTTTGCACCACTCCGCAACCAGTTTGCACCACTCCGCAACCAGTTTGCACCACTCCGCAACCAGTTTGCACCACTCCGCAACCAGTTTGCACCACTCCGCAACCAGTTTGCACCACTCCGCAACCAGTTTGCACCACTCCGCAACCAGTTTGCACCACTCCGCAACCAGTTTGCACCACTCCGCAACCAGTTTGCACCACTCCGCAACCAGTTTGCACCACTCCGCAACCAGTTTGCACCACTCCGCAACCAGTTTGCACCACTCCGCAACCAGTTTGCACCACTCCGCAACCAGTTTGCACCACTCCGCAACCAGTTTGCACCACTCCGCAACCAGTTTGCACCACTCCGCAACCAGTTTGCACCACTCCGCAACCAGTTTGCACCACTCCGCAACCAGTTTGCACCACTCCGCAACCAGTTTGCACCACTCCGCAACCAGTTTGCACCACTCCGCAACCAGTTTGCACCACTCCGCAACCAGTTTGCACCACTCCGCAACCAGTTTGCACCACTCCGCAACCAGTTTGCACCACTCCGCAACCAGTTTGCACCACTCCGCAACCAGTTTGCACCACTCCGCAACCAGTTTGCACCACTCCGCAACCAGTTTGCACCACTCCGCAACCAGTTTGCACCACTCCGCAACCAGTTTGCACCACTCCGCAACCAGTTTGCACCACTCCGCAACCAGTTTGCACCACTCCGCAACCAGTTTGCACCACTCCGCAACCAGTTTGCACCACTCCGCAACCAGTTTGCACCACTCCGCAACCAGTTTGCACCACTCCGCAACCAGTTTGCACCACTCCGCAACCAGTTTGCACCACTCCGCAACCAGTTTGCACCACTCCGCAACCAGTTTGCACCACTCCGCAACCAGTTTGCACCACTCCGCAACCCGTTCGCACCACTCCGCAACCAGTTTGCACCACTCGGCAACCAGTTTGCACCACTCCGAAACCCGTTTGCACCACTCCGCAACCAGTTCACACCACTCCGCAACCAGTTCGCAACCAGGTCGCACCTCTCCGCAACCAGTTCGCACCACTCCGCAACCAGTTCGCTCCACTCCGCAACCAGTTCGCACCACTCCGCAACCAGTTCGCACCACTCCACAACCAGTTCGCACCACTCTGCAACCACTTCGCACCACTCCAAAACCAGTTGGCACCACTGTGCAACCAGTTTGCACCTCTCCGCAACCAGTTCGCACCACGCCGCAACCAGTTGGCACCACTCCGCAATCAGATTGCACCACTCCGCAACCAGTTCGCACCACTCTGCGACCAGTTCGCACCTCTCTGCGACCAGTTCGCACCACTTTGCAACCAGTTTGTACCACTCCGCAACCAGATCCCACCACTCCGTAACCAGTTTGCACCACTCCACAACCAGTTCGCACCACTCCGCAATCATTTCGCACCACTCCGCAACCCGTTCACACCACTCCGCAACCCGTCTTCAACACTTTGCAACCAGTTTGCACCACTCCTCAACCAGTTGGCACCACTCCGCAACCCGTTTGCACCACTTTGAAACCAGTTCACACCATTCCGCAACCAGTTCTCACCAATCTACAACCACTTCTGACCAGTCCACAACCAGTTCGCTCCACTCTGCAACCAGTTGGCACCACTCTGCAACCAGTTCGCACCACTCTGCAACCAGTTTGCACCACTCCGAAACCAGTTCACACCATTCCGCAACCAGTTCGCACCACACCGCAACCAGTTCACAGCACTCCGCAACCAGTTCGTACCACTTTGCAACCAGTTCGCACCACTCCAAAACCAGTTCGAACGAGTCTGAAACCAGTTCGCACCACTCCGCAACCAGTTTGTACCACTCCGCAACCAGTTCGCAACACTCCGCAGCCAGTTCGCACCACTCCCCAACCCTTTCGCACCACTCCGTAACCAGTTTGCACCACTCCGCAACCAGTTCGCACCATTATGCAACCAGTTCGTACCACTCCGCATCCAATCTGAACCACTCCGCAACCAGTTCACACCACTCCGCAACCAGTTCGCACCACTCCGCATCAAGTACGCACAACTCCGCCACCAGTTCGCACCACTCCACAACCGGTTTGAACCACTCCGCAACCAGCTCGCACCACTCCGCAACCAGTTGCCAGCACTCCGCAACCAGTTCGCACCACTCGGCAACGAATTCGCACCACTCCGTATCCAGATCGCACCACTCCGCAACGAGTTCGCAGCACTCCGTAACCATTTTGCACCACTCCGCAGCCAGTTCGCAGCAACACTCCCATCCAGTTCGCACCAGTCTGTAACGAGCTCGCACCCCTCTGCAACCAGTCCGCACAAATCCGCAACCAGTTCGCACCACTCCACGACATTTCACACCACTCCGTAGATTTGTACAACGTAGTAACCAGTTCGCACCACTCCGCAACCAGTTCGCACCACTCCGCAACCAGTTTGCACAACTCCGCAGCCAGTTCGCACCACTCCGCAACCAGTTCGCACCACTCCGCAACCAGTTCGCACCACTCCGAAACCAGTTCGCACCACTCTGCAACTAGTTCGCACCACTCCGCAACCAGTTTGCTCCACTCCGCAACCAGTCGCACCACTCCGCAAGCAGTTCGCACCACTCCACAACCAGTTTGCACCACTCTGCAACCAGTTTGCACCACTCTGTAACCAGTTTGCACCACTCCGCAACCAGTTCGCACCACTCCAGAACCAGTTCGCACCACTCCACAAACAGTTCGCACCACTCCAGAACCAGTTCGCTCCATTCCGCAACCAGTTCGCACCACTCTGCAACCAGTTCCCACAACTCCGCAACCAGTTCGCACCACTTCGCAACCAGTTCGCAACACTCCGCAACCAGTGTGCACCACTCAGCAACCAGTTCGCACCAATCCGGAACCAGTTCGCACGACTCCGCAACCAGTTCGCATCACTCCGCAACCAGTTCGCACCACTCTGTAAACAGTTCGCACCACTCCGCAAGCAGTTCGTCCCACTCCGTAGCCAGTTCGTACCACTCCGCAACCAGTTCGCCCCACTCCACAACCAGTTTGCACCATTCCGCAACCAGTTTGCACCACTCGGCAACCAGTTCGCACCACTCCGCAACCAGTTCACACCGCTGTGCAACCAGTTTGCACCGCCCCGCAACCCGTTCGCACCACTCCGCAGCCAGTTCGCGCCACTCGGCGACCAGTTCGCACCATTCCGCAACCAGTACGCACCACTCCACAACCAGTTCTCACAACTCCGCAGCCAGTTTGCACCACTCCGCAACATGTTTGCACCACTCTGCAGCCAGTTCCCACCACTCTGTAACCAGTTCGCACCAGTCCGCAACCAGTTTGCACCACTCCGCAACCAGTTTCCACCACTCCACAACCAGTTCACACCACTCCGCAGCCTGTTCACACCACTCCGCAACCAGTTCGCAACCAGGTCGCACCACTCCGCATCCAGTTTGCACCACTCCGCAACCAGTTCGTACCACTCCGCACCCAGTTCGCACCACTCCGCAACCAGTTCGCACTAGTCCGCAACCAGTTCGCACCGCTCCGCAACCAGTTCGCACTAGTCCGCAACCAGTTCGCACCGCTCCGCAACCAGTTCGCACTAGTCCGCAACCAGTTCGCACCGCTCCGCAACCAGTTCGCACTAGTCCGCAACCAGTTCGCACCGCTCCGCAACCAGTTCGCACTAGTCCGCAACCAGTTCGCACCGCTCCGCAACCAGTTCGCACTAGTCCGCAACCAGTTCGCACCGCTCCGCAACCAGTTCGCACTAGTCCGCAACCAGTTCGCACCGCTCCGCAACCAGTTCGCACTAGTCCGCAACCAGTTCGCACCGCTCCGCAACCAGTTCGCACTAGTCCGCAACCAGTTCGCACCGCTCCGCAACCAGTTCGCACTAGTCCGCAACCAGTTCGCACCGCTCCGCAACCAGTTCGCACTAGTCCGCAACCAGTTCGCACCGCTCCGCAACCAGTTCGCACTAGTCCGCAACCAGTTCGCACCGCTCCGCAACCAGTTCGCACTAGTCCGCAACCAGTTCGCACCGCTCCGCAACCAGTTCGCACTAGTCCGCAACCAGTTCGCACCGCTCCGCAACCAGTTCGCACTAGTCCGCAACCAGTTCGCACCGCTCCGCAACCAGTTCGCACTAGTCCGCAACCAGTTCGCACCGCTCCGCAACCAGTTCGCACTAGTCCGCAACCAGTTCGCACCGCTCCGCAACCAGTTCGCACTAGTCCGCAACCAGTTCGCACCGCTCCGCAACCAGTTCGCACTAGTCCGCAACCAGTTCGCACCGCTCCGCAACCAGTTCGCACTAGTCCGCAACCAGTTCGCACCGCTCCGCAACCAGTTCGCACTAGTCCGCAACCAGTTCGCACCGCTCCGCAACCAGTTCGCACTAGTCCGCAACCAGTTCGCACCGCTCCGCAACCAGTTCGCACTAGTCCGCAACCAGTTCGCACCGCTCCGCAACCAGTTCGCACTAGTCCGCAACCAGTTCGCACCGCTCCGCAACCAGTTCGCACTAGTCCGCAACCAGTTCGCACCGCTCCGCAACCAGTTCGCACTAGTCCGCAACCAGTTCGCACCGCTCCGCAACCAGTTCGCACTAGTCCGCAACCAGTTCGCACCGCTCCGCAACCAGTTCGCACTAGTCCGCAACCAGTTCGCACCGCTCCGCAACCAGTTCGCACTAGTCCGCAACCAGTTCGCACCGCTCCGCAACCAGTTCGCACTAGTCCGCAACCAGTTCGCACCGCTCCGCAACCAGTTCGCACTAGTCCGCAACCAGTTCGCACCGCTCCGCAACCAGTTCGCACTAGTCCGCAACCAGTTCGCACCGCTCCGCAACCAGTTCGCACTAGTCCGCAACCAGTTCGCACCGCTCCGCAACCAGTTCGCACTAGTCCGCAACCAGTTCGCACCGCTCCGCAACCAGTTCGCACTAGTCCGCAACCAGTTCGCACCGCTCCGCAACCAGTTCGCACTAGTCCGCAACCAGTTCGCACCGCTCCGCAACCAGTTCGCACTAGTCCGCAACCAGTTCGCACCGCTCCGCAACCAGTTCGCACTAGTCCGCAACCAGTTCGCACCGCTCCGCAACCAGTTCGCACTAGTCCGCAACCAGTTCGCACCGCTCCGCAACCAGTTCGCACTAGTCCGCAACCAGTTCGCACCGCTCCGCAACCAGTTCGCACTAGTCCGCAACCAGTTCGCACCGCTCCGCAACCAGTTCGCACTAGTCCGCAACCAGTTCGCACCGCTCCGCAACCAGTTCGCACTAGTCCGCAACCAGTTCGCACCGCTCCGCAACCAGTTCGCACTAGTCCGCAACCAGTTCGCACCGCTCCGCAACCAGTTCGCACTAGTCCGCAACCAGTTCGCACCGCTCCGCAACCAGTTCGCACTAGTCCGCAACCAGTTCGCACCGCTCCGCAACCAGTTCGCACTAGTCCGCAACCAGTTCGCACCGCTCCGCAACCAGTTCGCACTAGTCCGCAACCAGTTCGCACCGCTCCGCAACCAGTTCGCACTAGTCCGCAACCAGTTCGCACCGCTCCGCAACCAGTTCGCACTAGTCCGCAACCAGTTCGCACCGCTCCGCAACCAGTTCGCACTAGTCCGCAACCAGTTCGCACCGCTCCGCAACCAGTTCGCACTAGTCCGCAACCAGTTCGCACCGCTCCGCAACCAGTTCGCACTAGTCCGCAACCAGTTCGCACCGCTCCGCAACCAGTTCGCACTAGTCCGCAACCAGTTCGCACCGCTCCGCAACCAGTTCGCACTAGTCCGCAACCAGTTCGCACCGCTCCGCAACCAGTTCGCACTAGTCCGCAACCAGTTCGCACCGCTCCGCAACCAGTTCGCACTAGTCCGCAACCAGTTCGCACCGCTCCGCAACCAGTTCGCACTAGTCCGCAACCAGTTCGCACCGCTCCGCAACCAGTTCGCACTAGTCCGCAACCAGTTCGCACCGCTCCGCAACCAGTTCGCACTAGTCCGCAACCAGTTCGCACCGCTCCGCAACCAGTTCGCACTAGTCCGCAACCAGTTCGCACCGCTCCGCAACCAGTTCGCACTAGTCCGCAACCAGTTCGCACCGCTCCGCAACCAGTTCGCACTAGTCCGCAACCAGTTCGCACCGCTCCGCAACCAGTTCGCACTAGTCCGCAACCAGTTCGCACCGCTCCGCAACCAGTTCGCACTAGTCCGCAACCAGTTCGCACCGCTCCGCAACCAGTTCGCACTAGTCCGCAACCAGTTCGCACCGCTCCGCAACCAGTTCGCACTAGTCCGCAACCAGTTCGCACCGCTCCGCAACCAGTTCGCACTAGTCCGCAACCAGTTCGCACCGCTCCGCAACCAGTTCGCACTAGTCCGCAACCAGTTCGCACCGCTCCGCAACCAGTTCGCACTAGTCCGCAACCAGTTCGCACCGCTCCGCAACCAGTTCGCACTAGTCCGCAACCAGTTCGCACCGCTCCGCAACCAGTTCGCACTAGTCCGCAACCAGTTCGCACCGCTCCGCAACCAGTTCGCACTAGTCCGCAACCAGTTCGCACCGCTCCGCAACCAGTTCGCACTAGTCCGCAACCAGTTCGCACCGCTCCGCAACCAGTTCGCACTAGTCCGCAACCAGTTCGCACCGCTCCGCAACCAGTTCGCACTAGTCCGCAACCAGTTCGCACCGCTCCGCAACCAGTTCGCACTAGTCCGCAACCAGTTCGCACCGCTCCGCAACCAGTTCGCACTAGTCCGCAACCAGTTCGCACCGCTCCGCAACCAGTTCGCACTAGTCCGCAACCAGTTCGCACCGCTCCGCAACCAGTTCGCACTAGTCCGCAACCAGTTCGCACCGCTCCGCAACCAGTTCGCACTAGTCCGCAACCAGTTCGCACCGCTCCGCAACCAGTTCGCACTAGTCCGCAACCAGTTCGCACCGCTCCGCAACCAGTTCGCACTAGTCCGCAACCAGTTCGCACCGCTCCGCAACCAGTTCGCACTAGTCCGCAACCAGTTCGCACCGCTCCGCAACCAGTTCGCACTAGTCCGCAACCAGTTCGCACCGCTCCGCAACCAGTTCGCACTAGTCCGCAACCAATTCGCACCACTCCATAACCAGTTCACTCCACTCCGCAATGAGTTCGCACCACTCCGCAACCAGTTCGCACCACTCCACAACCAGTTGGCACTACTCCGGAACCAGTTCGCACCACTACGCAACCAGTTCGCACCACTCCACAATCAGTTCGCAGCACTCCACAACCAGTTTGCACTACTCCGCAACCAGTTTGCACCACTCCGCAACCATCGCACCACTCTGCAACCATTTCACACCAATCTGCAACCAGTTTGCACCACGCCGCGACCAGTTCACACCATTCCGCTGCCAGTTCACACCACTCTGCGACCAGTTCGCACCACTCCGCAACCAGTTTGCACCACTCCCCAAAGCGATTGCAACACTCGGCAGCCAGTTCGCACCACTCTGCAACCAGTTCGCACCACTCCGCAACCAGTTTGCACAACTCCGCAACTAGTTCACAACACTCAGCAACCAGTTCACACCACTCCGCAACCAGTTGGCTCCACTCTGCAACCAGTTTGCACCACTCCTCAACCAGTTCCCACTATTCCACAACCAGTTCACACCACTCCCCAACCAGTTTTCACCACTCCGCAACCAGTTCACACTACTCCACAACCAGTTTGCACCACTCCGCAACCAGATCGTACCACTCTGGAACCAGTTCGCACTACTCCGCAACCAGTTGGTACCACTCCGCAACCAGTTTGCACCACTCCGCAACCAGTTCGCTCCACTCCGCAACCAGTTCTCACCACTCCGCAACCAGCTCCCACCACTCTGCAACCAGTTTGCACGTTTCCACAACTAGCTGGCACCACTCCGCAACCAGTTCGCACCACTCCGAAACCAGTTCGCACAATTCTGCAATCAGTTCGCACCACTCCCTAACCAGTTTGCACCACTCCGCAACCAGTTCCCACCACTCCGCAACCAGCTTGCACCACTCCACAACCAGTTCGCACCGCTCCACAACCAATTCGCTTCACTCCGCAACCAGTTCTCACCACTCCGCAACCAGTTCGCACCACTCCGGAACCAGTTCACACCACTCCGCAACCGGTTTGCACCACCACGCAACCAGTTCGCACCACTCCGCAACCAGTTCGCACCACTCCGGAACCAGTTCACACCACTCCGCAACCGGTTTGCACCACCACGCAACCAGTTCGCACCACTCCGCAGCCAGTTCGCGCCACTCCGCGACCAGTTCGCACCACTCCGCAACCAGTTCGCACCACTCCGCAACCAGTTTGCACAACTCCGCAACGCGTTTGCACCACTGCGCAGCCAGTTCACACTACTCTGCAACCCGTTCGCACCACTTTGCAACCAGTTCGCACCATTCTGCAACCAGTTCGGATCACTCCGCAACCAGTTCGCACCACTTGGCAATCAGTTCGCACCACTCCGCAACCAATTCGCACCACTCCGAAACCAGTTCACACCACTATGCAAATAGTTCGCACCACTCTGCAACCAGTTCAAACCAATCCGCAACCAGTTTGCACCATCCCGCAACCAGTTCACACCACTCCGCAGCCAGTTCACGCCACTCTGCGACCAGTTCGCACCACTCAGCAACCAGTTCGTACCACTCCGCAACCAGTTTGCACCACTCCGCAACGCGTTTGCAGCACTCCGCAGCCAGTTCGCATCACTCTGCAACCAGTTCGCTCCACTCCGCAACCAGTTCACACCACTCAGCAACCAGTTTGCACCACTCTGCAACCAGTTCGCACCACTCCGCATCCAGTTCGCACCACTCCTCAACCAGTTCGCACTACTCCACAACCAGTTCACACCACTCCGCACCCAGTTTGCACCACTCCGCAACCAGTTCACACCACTCCACAACCAGTTCGCACCACTCCGCAACCAGTTCGCACCACTCCTCAACCAGTTCACACCATTCCGCAACCAGTTCGCACCACTCCGCAACGCGTTTGCACCACTCCGCAGCGAGTTCGCATCACTCTGCAACCAGTTCGCTCCACTCCGCAACCAGTTCACACCACTCCGCAACCACTTCACACCACTCCGCAACCAGTTCGTACCATACCGCAACCAGTTCGGACCACCCTGCAACCAGTTTGCACCACTCCACAACCAGTTCGCACCACTCCGCAACCAGTTTGCACCACTACGCAACCAATTTGCACCACTCCGCAACCAGTTCAAACCACTCCACAACCAGTTCGCACCATTCCACAACCAGTTCGCACCACTCCGCAACCAGTTCGCACCACTCCACAACCACTTCGCACCACTCCGCAACCAGTTTGCACCATTCTGCAACCAGTTCACGCCACTCCGCAACCAGTTTGCACCACTCTGTAACTGATTCGCACCACTCCACAACCTGTTCGCACCATTCCGCAACCAGTTCGCACCACACCACAGCCAATTCACACCACTCCACAACCGGTTCGCACCAATCCGAAACCAGTTCGCACCACCCCGCAACCGATTCGCACCACTCCGCAACCAGTTTGCACCACCCCGCAATCAGTGTGCACCACTCCGCAACCAGTTTGTCTCACTCCGGAACCAGTTCGAACCACTTTGCAACCTGTTGGCACCACTCCGCAACCAGTTCGAACCACTCAGCAACCAGTTTGCACCACTCCACAACCAGTTCTTACCACTCTGTAACCAGTTCGCACCACTCCCCAACTTGTTTGCACCACTCCGCAACCAGTTCATCCCACTCCGCAACCAGTTCGCACCACTTCGCAACCAGTTCGCACCACTCCGGAACCAGTTCGCACCACTCCAGAACCAGATCCCACCACTCCGCAACCAGTTCGGACCACTCCGAACCGGGTCGCACCACTCGGCAACCAGTTTGCACCACTCCGCAACCAGTTCGCACCACTCCGCAACTAGTTCGCACC
>SZWC01030460.1:0-10170 GCA_023375785.1 Penium margaritaceum | reverse complement strand
CACCCCCCCCCCACCCCTCAATGCTATTGCTACTGAAATGTCTAAAGAAAAGGAAACTAGGCAGCACGTTGGGGCAGCAGCGTTGTTGATGCAGCGTGCGGGCTTCGACACAAGTTGCTTAAGTATGCTGCCCCCTCAGTCTGTTGCTCTAAAGACTAAGTCTGGAAGCTCTGGGTTTGTTACTCAGAAACGTGCGCGCCAGTGTTATCGCGAGGCAACCGAAAACTGAAAGTGACTGATTAGGAATGAAGAATGAGCAACAATGGGAGACCCCTCCAAGTTCTAGCTCCCCCCCCACTACTGTAGAACTTGTTACTCAGCCAACCAGCCAATCAGAAAATAGTCCTAAACCTATTTTCTGGCAGGCAAGGTTTTCTCGGTGAGCCCTGCCAGACGCCCGACAGCCCAAAACCCGGGCGTCATCCGTTTTGCCTAAAAACTAGACCATTCCATAATACCAATGCTGCGAACGCAGTCGTGCGGTCAAAACTAGCTAGAAAAATAGCAGCAAAGAGTCATGGCTGACCGAACCCAGGCAGTGCCTACGACAGTCAACGGTGCCAAACAGTGCCACACAGCGAGAGACATGGACCCTATGCAGTGCATGATGCTGCAGACGCAATAGCACAGCCAGAGCCAGCGCTAGGAGCATGCAAACAACATCTGCGATGGCAGTGACTGCTGGTGGCCCGACCGCCGAGGAGGCCTGCCGATGGAGCTGAGCACGTCGCCGAAGGGAGGAGGCTCCAGCGAACTGCGAGTAGGCCTCAGCACGCGTTGTCTCCACCGAACGACACTCTAGCAGCGTCGAATGCTCGCCGTCAGTCATCTGCATGCCGATGTACACAAGCCGGGAGGACACAACAGAGCATAATGAGAGATGCGCAAAAACCAACACTCGCCCATGACTCACAGGCGTAGTGCACATGGACAGGCAGAGACACACCCAACAACCAGACTTCCCCGGGGCACGCAGAGACGCAGGCATGGACACAGAGAGCCACCCACGGACGCACACCAACAGAACTGATGGCCTTCTTGAACGAGTTGCGCTTCAGTGCCTTGGTCAAGAAGTCAGCCTGTTGTCGTGCTGTCTCAACCCCACACAATGTTCATGCTGCCGTCATGCAACAGTGAACGCACACAGTGATACTTAACGTTGATGTGCTTTGTGTGTGTGTGTGATGCACGCCGTCACTGTCGGCGATGGCGATGTCGCTCTCATTGTCACTATGCAACGTGATGGATGCGACAGACTGACGCAACTCGAACAACAGACGACGCAACCACACACTCTCACACGCGCCTGAGCCAAGGGCCACGTACTCAGCCTCAGCAGTGCTGCGTGCAATGCACCCCTGCTTGCCACTGTGCCAAGACAGACTCGTGGCGCCAATCAAAAAGATCTTGCCTGTGCGACTCTTGCCGTCTGGACTGCCAGCCCAGTCACTGTCGGTGTAACCCACCGCGACGACAGACGGCTGACGGTGGAACATGAGACCTCGCCTGGGAGTCGAGACAATGTAGCGCAGTACTTGGATCGCGGCCTCAAAGTGGAGGTAACGCGGCTCCTGAGAAAACTGAGCCAGGAGGTTGACGGCGAATGCGATGTTTGGGCGCGTCGTCGTCACTAGGAACATGAGTGACCCAATGACTCACAGATATGTGGTCACGTCAAATGGCTCCCCTCCAACGGCTGGGTCAAGACTCTTTAGCTTCACCAGGCCATCAGGTGACATGGGTGAGGATGTGCTGGGTACGAGGGGCAGGTCCTTGGCGAAGCAAGTGGACAGGGTCTGCACATAGGCAGCCTGGTGGACGTGCAGAATGCCTTGGGAGCAATCATGCTCGAGCTCCATGCCCAGGAAGACTCGGGCAGACCCAAGATCCTTCATATGGCAGGCGGTGTGCAGCAGGTCCTTGACTCGCTGGATGGCACCCATGTCAGGCAACGCAATCGGAGATCGTCGACGTAAACTAGGACAGTGGCGAGGGTTTGACCTCGCGGGCTGACGAACAGTGCAGGGTCAGTGGTGCTGCGCTGAAGTCCACAACGGAGGAGCGTGTTGGTGATCTCCTGGTTCCAGCACCAAGGTGGCTGCTTCAGGTCGTAGAGGGCCTTTTGTAGCCGCCACACTCTCCTAGTACCATCGTCAAAGCCTGGAGGATGCACCATGTAGAGCTCCTCACCCTCCAGTGAACCATGGAGGAAGGCGTTACTCACGTCCATCTGATGCAACTCCCATCCATGCTGGGCAACCAGGCTCAAGAGCTCGCGGCTCGTGGAAAACTGGCCAACTGGGGCAAAGACCTGGTCGTAATCGACCCCAGGGACCTAAGCAAACCCCTTAGCTGTGAGGCGGGCCTTGTACTTGTCCAAGGAACCATCGGGCTTCCATTTCCGCCGAAAGACCCACTTGGCACCGTTGACTTTCCGACCTGGAGGGAGGTCGACGAGGTCATACACATGGTGCTGCAGGATAGCAACGAGCTCGTCAGCGCAGGCAGCATCCCAGTGTGCGGCCTCAGGGGAGGCTCGAGCCTCGCGTAGGGTGGCTGGGTCCTCCGGACGTGCTATGGAGCGGAATGAAGGAGCGTGTGCATCTCTAGTTCCAGGTGGGATGTGTGCAGCCATGACAGCATGCCGATGCTTGTGATGAAGCATGACGTAGCCCAGTGTAGAGCAAAGATGAAGGTCTGTAATGATAGCCGAAGTGGTCAGGCCGAGGGCCTTCGCGCCAGGGTCCCCACTCACGACCGTAGGAGTGGAAGAGATACGTGGTTCGACAGGGGGCCGAGACGCCACGGGGTGAGGTGCTGCCATCTGCGCGTTCATTGACGGTCTGGGTTGGAGGCTGCCGCCTGGGCCACGCGTGTAGTGCAGCAAGGCAAGAGATGGTACCGACTCTTATGGGCCGACGGAGGCGGACGGAGTTGCTGGCCCGGAGGGACCAGCGGACGCAACTGTGGCTGCTGTCCCCGAGGGCCCAGCGGGCACGACTAGGACCGCCGGCCCGGAGGGGCTGGCGGGCGCGATTGGGGCGGATGGCCCGGAGGGACAAGTTGACACGACTGGGGCTGCTGGCTCGGAGGGGCCAGTGGACGCGGTTGGGATAACCGGCCCGCAGGGACCAGCAGACGCGACTGGGGCGGCTCGCCCGGAGGGACCAGTGGACACGACTGGGGCTGCTGGCTTGGAGGGGCCAACAGACGCGGCTGGGACAACTGGCCTGGAGGGACCAGCGGATGCAATTGGGGCGGCTGGTCCGGAGGGACCAGTGGACACGACTGGGGCTGCTCGCATAGAAGGGCCAGCGGACGCGACTGGAGCCGCTGGCTCAGAGGGACGAAGTGATGTGCCTCCCGAAAGCGGCAGGATGGAGGACGGACTCACCACTCCATGCGACGGGAGGGACACCAACGAGCCGGAACGAATGAGATCACGCGGAAAGAGCTCTTCAAAGAAGAGGGCATCCTGGGACTCAACGATGTAGTGTCGGGAGGGATCCCAGAAGCGCCACGCCTTGGACTAACGAGAGACACTGAGAAAGGTACAAGGATGTCCACGGGGGGCGAGCTTGCTGCCCTGCTGCGGGATGGGCAGCCACACAATGGCCACGTAGTCCCAGACGCGAGCAGGGCAGAGGTCGGCTCGTTGACCACACCAGTGCTGGTACGGCGTGGACTGGCGAGGAAGGGGTCCGTGGGGAATCCGATTCCAAGCCCACGTCATGTAGGCCATGGCTTAAAAATAGAAGCCATCGGAGAGGCCAGACTCAACCTTCATGGTGTGGCGATGGAACCGTACCATGACGTCAGCTATGGTACGGTTCCATCGCTCGGAGACGCCGTTCTGGGCAGACGTGTAGGGTGCGGACGTCTCGTGGTGGATACCGCGGGAGGCGAGGAAAGTCGTGGTCTCGCCCATGTACTCACCACCACGATTGGAGGAAAAGCGGCGAATAGATCGACCACACTCGCCTTACGCCAGAAAGATCCAGTCCTGAATGGTATGGGCGACATCAGTCTTTTACCGAAGGTAGAAGATCCAACGGTAGCGAGAGTAGTCGTCCATGATGGTGAGGACGTAGTGGCCATGCTCTCCAACAGACTCGGTAGGGAGAGGACCCATGATGTCGGAGTGGACCAGGTCTAGAGGGGCGGATACACGGGAGGAGGAGAGAGGGTAAGTGGACCGGTACATCTTTCCCTGAGCGATATCGACGCACTCGGTGGGGCACGGGAGGGAGAAAGTCTCCGGGTCAAGGCCCTTGGCCGGCTGGATGCGGAGCATGCTGTCTACGGCAGCATAGTGGACGTGGCAAAGGCGGCGGTGCAAGAGGCGAGTGTGTTGTGGAGAGAGCGTGCTGGTGACAAACACATGGCATGTGGCGACCGACCAGGAGGGAACGGAAGGGGAGGAGGATAGACGAGGTACGTGCCATAGGTTGCCACGGGCGGTGGAGTGTAAAACGACAAGGCTAGATGGATGCAACGACACAGTGCCAACACCACGCGAGTGCACAATGTCCATGCTCATGCGGTCAAGGGCAGTAACAGACAGAAGGCTGAGCTCAAGATCTGGGACGAAGAGTACATCGGTCAAGAAGATATCACCGGCAGGACCACGGAAACAAATGACGCCAACACCGCGGTCATGTAACACCTGTCCGGAGCCTGTTCGGACCCCGGAGACATCGCCAATGGGACCAAGTATACTAAAGACCTTGCGTGAGGCCGTCATGTGATGCGTGGCTTCAAAGTCGATGATCTAGGTGTCGGTAGGGTCCTAGACCGGTGTCGCCAGATCACGGACAGTCACATGGCAGCAAGCGAGAAACGCGGACGCGGTAGACAGGGACGCGAACCGAGATTGCCAATCATCAAGCCACGCAACGTCATCATGAGAGGGGGCAGAGGAGATCATAGGGAATGGCGGGAGGGACGAGGAAGTAGGACATGACCGCAGTTCTTCCTCAGTCATGCAGGGCAGTGGGGACGAGCAAGAGGTGACGCAACTCGCACTTCCCTAGGGGGGAGGGCGAGGCAGGCCAAGCTGAAGCGCAATGAACTGCTCCAGCTGACGCTCATGTGTGGACGGCCCGGGACTTTAGACCGAGTGCGGAGTGACAGCGCCAGAGCCCGGATAGAAGGAGGATTGCCCCGGGGAAGGGAACGGAGGCTCCGACGGTTGAGGATGATACTGCTGAGGTGCTGGCATCTGTAGGACCGGTGGCGTGGTGAGAGGAGCGGAGTTGCTGGACGGGGTCAAGGTGGCAGGGGTGGCGACAGCGAAGGCGGTAGAGGAAAGACGGCGCTCCCGCTGGCAATGCATGGTGGCAATGACGCGTGCCTCGTCAGTGGGATGTGGGCACGTGTACCACCCGTGTCCTGGCTGGCCACAGTTGTGACAGACCGAGCCACTACTGTCCAAGTTGACTGTTGCTGCTGCTGACCCTTAACCTTCTTGCCCCAGCGCTTCTTCTTCCCCGGCAATGAGGAGCTAATGGAGGAAGAAGCAACTGCGGGGGAGGCGACTGCCACAGAGGCTATGGCAAGGGAGGCGAGGGCCTCAGTGCGCTGGAGACGGGACTCTTTGTGAGCTTCCTCAATCCTGAGGAAGAGCTCGTATGCCCATGGCATGAGGGTGCCCTGGCTCACCGGAGTGGAAAGAACGTCCTGGGGGTAGTGGACAAAGATGTCCGCATACACACTAGTGGCACAACGCTTGATGGTAAGGAGCGCGGCCAGAGGGGGTGGAGCAGAGGTGCCTAAGCGGCGGAGGATGTCCTCGGCTCGCTGCCAGTACGCAATGACTGTCTCGGTCTCCCCCATGTACAGGGAGTTAAACTCCCGCGGTAGACGGCTGGTCTTGATTTCGCTGGACAGGCGATGGGGACGAGTGAGGACATGCCACGCGGCTGCAGGGTCTGGGGGGTGCCGCTAGTGGTGAAATCGCCAAGAAAGGGCTCTAGGGCCAGGCGGGAAGCCGGAGGAGCAACGGGGACAAGGGCGTGTACGGCGTGACCGGCGTCATATAGCTGGTCGGCCTGGGTAGAATCGTATGGCAGGGTGTAGTATGCCCACAGACCCTCACCCTTCGCCCAGATGCGGAAGCTGAGCTCCCAGCTCCTGAAGTGCTTGCCGCCCTGAAGCGGCGGGGGCAGCGTCTCAAAGTCCTTTTCCCTATGGCCGGCACCCAGAGTGGGGCCAAGGACGGCGGTGACTGTCTGCCGCGGGCGCTGAGTCTGCTGCTGTGCTAGGTAATGCGTGGCAGAGGACACAACAAGGCCAGTGTACCCAGGAGGAATGAAGGGCAGAGGGATACTAGTGGCAGTCTCTGAGGCCAGTGGCCGCAGTTCTGCAAGTTACTGCGTCAGGGCGGCAAGCTGTTGCTGAATGATAGTCAAGGGGTCAGAGGTGCCGGCGACGACGCCTGTGGTCTGCTATTGCTCTTGCTGTTGCTGTTGTTATTGCTCTTGCTGCTGCTTCTGCTGCTGCTGTTGTCGCTGCTTCTGTTACTATAGCTGCTGCTGCTGCTTCTGCTACAGGTGCTACTGCTGTGGCTGCTGCAACTCCTACAACTACTAGAGGAACGGGGGGCTGGGGGTCCCCCCAACAGAGGAGGACCCCTCCCCACTGGGGCTCTTAGCCATGGTGGATTTGAGTGCACCTTGTTCTTGTTTTTTTCTTCTTCTTCTTTTGGGTTTTGTGTGCTGCTGATGTCAGCAGTGACGTCAGCCTAAGACGGCTGGCGTCAGCAGCTGTTGTGGCATAATCTGTTGTTGCTATTGTGATAATGTTTCTTCCCCACCCTTTTGTTGTTCTTTTTTTGTTGATGACGTTAGTAGTGACGTCAGCAGTAATGTCAGAGGCTGGACGCTAACATCAGCAGTGGTTGTGGATGGGGCCGTTGCTACACCGCTATAGCGGATGCTGTTGTTGATGCTGCTGTTATTGCAACTGCTGCTGCTGTCGTTGCTTGCTGCTACTACTGCTTTTGCTGCTACTGTTGTTGCTGCTGCTACAGATGCTGCTGCTGCTAATGTTGTTGCTACTACTACAGCTATGTAGAAGCAGCTGCTGCTGTTACGGCTGTGGTGGTGGCAGCAACTGCTGCTGCTTCTGCTGTTGCAGCTATTGCTGCTGCTGCTGCTACGGCTGCTGTGGAAGCAGCAACCGATGTTGTTCTTAATGCTCCTGCTGTGGCTGCTACTACTGCTGTTGCTATTGTAGCTGCTGCTGCTACTGCGTGCTACTGTTGCTGCATGCTACTACTGCTGCTGTATGTTGCTGCTACGTGTTGCAGCAGCTATGGCAGCTGCTCCTCGGGTGGGGGATTTTTTTGTTAGCTCCTTCTATTTTCTTGTTCGCTGCACGCTGTGGGCAGCGGGGTGCGAGCAGGGAGCTCGCTGCTCACTGCCAGCAGCTCGCTGTGTCGCAGCGAGCTTTGGGCTTTGGGCTTTGGGCTTGCTGCTTGTAGCCCGCTGCTCGCAGCTAGCTGCAAGCTGCGAGCAGTAGCTGTTGCTCCTGGCTACTGTCGGCTGCTACTCGCTGCCGCTGCTGCTCGTATAGCCAACCGCTGCTGTTGCATGCTATTGCAACTATTGGAGCTTGCTGCTGCTGCTGCTTACCGCTGCTGCTGCTCACTACCGATGCTGCTGTTGCTACAAGCTGCTGCTGCTCGACGCCGCTGCTGCTGCTGCTCGCTACCGTTGCTCCTGTTTGCTGCTGTGGGCTGCTGATCCTGCTGCGAGCTGCTGCGAGCTGTTGCTGCTGCCGGCTGCTGTTGCTGCAAGCTGTTGAGAGCTGCTGCTCTTGCCGGCTGTTGCTACTGCACGAAGCTGCTGCTGGCTGCTGCTGCCACTGTTTCCTGTTGTTGCCTGTGACTGCTGTTGCTGCAGGCTGCTGCTGTTGCTGCACGCTGGTGCTAGTCGCTGCACCTGCGTGACGTCGCCGCGTGCATCGTCGCCCGCAGGGGTCGGACGCGGCCTGCCGCTCACCTCCTCGCGTCACGCATGGGGATTAGTGCTGCCGGAAAAGATCAGACAGCATTTCCCCTGGCCCAGTGGCCGTGGGAAAAAATCTGACGCCGCCACCAGGCGGGTCAATACTGCCGGAAAAAAATGAGCAGCATTTACCCTGCACTGGCGTGTATGGGGGTCCACCGGCATTGTCTGGCACCTGTACGCCGGTCTTCTACTGCTGTTGCTACGCTCTGGCTCTGATACTAAAAAGGAAACTAGGCAGTAGATTGGGGCAGCAGCGTTTTTAATGCAGCGTGCGGGCTTCCATGCAAGTTGCTTAAGTCTGCTGCCCCCTCAATCTGCTGCTCTAGAGACTAAGTCTAGAAGCTGTGGGTTTGTTACTCAGAAACGCGTGCGCCAGTTTTAGCGCCAGAAAGCAGCTAAAAATTGAAAGTGACTGATTAGGAGTGAAGAATGAGCAACAATGGGAAACCCCTCCAAGTTCTAGCTCCCCCCCACTACTGTAGAACTTGTTACTCAGCTAACCAGCCAATAAAAAAATAGTCCTACACCTATTTTCTGGAAGGCAGGGTTTTCTCGGTGAGCCCTGCCAGACGCCCGACAGCCCAAAACCCGGGCGCCGACCGTTTTGCCTGAAAACTGGATCATACCATAATACCGACGCTGCAAACGCAGTCGTGCGGTCAAAATCAGCTAGAAAAATAACACCAAAGAGTTATGGCTGCCTGAACCCAGGCAGTGCCTATGACAGTCAAGGGTGCCAAACAGTGCCACACAGCAAGAGACATGGACCCTGGGTAGAGCATGATGCTGCAGACACAATAGCACAGCTAGATACAATGCTGGGAGCATGCAAACGGCATCTGCGGTGGCAGTGACCGCCGGCGGCCAGACCGCCGAGGAGGCCTGCCGATGGAGCTGAGCGCGTCACTGGAGGGAGGAAGCTCCAGCGAACTGTGAGTATGCCGCAACGCGCGTCGGCTCCACCGAACAACACTCTAGTAGCGTCGAATGCTCGCTGTCAGTCATCTGTATGCCAATGTACACAAGCCGGGAGGACACAACAGAGCACAACGAGAGATGCGCAAAAACCAACATACATGGCATGCAGGCCCATGTAGGATTAGACATGAGCTCTTGTGGTGAGCGGGAGAAATGTAGAGGGATTTTGCTATGTCTGGAACGAATGAATTAAGAATCAAAGAGAGATTACAATGAGCCATGCTGAGGGCTTATCTACTCGGGATTTGTGGCTAGTCCACTAGGCCCTCTCATCCCCGTCCCGCCAAAAGGCACAAACGGGGAATACACATGGCACAGAACACGAAATCACAAACTAAAGGGTTCCTCAAGGCACAAGAACAGTTCGCCGAGAGCCGGGTCTCGACGGACAGGAAGAAATGCAACATACCCCAAACACATCTAGATTCTATTATGACACACTACATTTGCCGACTAGCCAAACCAAGTAATTTTAGGCCTCCCTAGACGTCGTAACGTGTAACCGGGTCTCAGCCACATACGAACTACACATGTATGGTAAAGGGTGAACAAGGACTAGATAAAAAAGTGTTGGGTCTCCCGAGGTACCTGTACAAACCACAGCGTACCTGGTCTCAACCACAGAAGGAGGGCCCAACCTATTTAGACCATGCAGTGAATTTCCATGAGGTCTCCCGGAACACTGGCACAAACCAGCTACTGCCCGGGTCTCGACTATTGAGAAAACTCTACCAAACGTTTATGGATGAACCGTAAGCACAAACTAGGAGGCTCTTGCTACACAATACCATATGATAGTCTGACAGCTCAAGGTCCACACGCAAACACTCCCACTGGGCTGCAAGAGCTATCGACAAGGTACCAGTTGAGGAAATGCAAATGCTCCCCCGCGATGAGAGAGTCCTGAGAACATGAAAAACAACACCAATGTGCTAGGAGAGATCTGTCCCCCCTGAATGCAGAAGGCTGTGAACCTATCACCGGTAAACAACACTTCATCTGGCTCAAACGATCCAATGAAAAAACAATCCAAAAATGACTACACCTGATAATAGCTGGTGATGTGAATACGTCATCAAAGAGATGAGGATGAGACTACAATGGCTATCATGAGTACAATTCTCCCATGCACTGTCTAATGCCTGTCACTCACCACATGGAAGCTACCAGCGATCCCAAA
>SZWC01030457.1:0-14153 GCA_023375785.1 Penium margaritaceum | reverse complement strand
TTTTTTTTTCAGTCGGTTCTAGCTCGCCTCTCGGCTTGATGGGGCTCGGCCACCTCGCTCTCTCCGCCGATCGGGCGGCGTTTGGACGACTGGTCCAAACATTTTTTTTTTGCTGTAAACTGCGCTGACGGCAGACGGTGTCCGTCGATGTCGAGATCGGACGTCCGCGTGTTTCCGACACCCACATCTTTTTTCTCTCGCGGAAGCTCTGGCTCTGATGCCAATGTAACGGACGTGGTCCGTTTTGCGACTAACTGCAGAACCAAAACGTAGGCCCTCAGAATAGTCGTCTCCGGAGGAGGAGCGAATGGTCGCCTCAGCCATTTTGGATGAGACGAACCGCGCCACAAATGGACGTAGTCGTCATAGGGCATTTTTGTAAACATGCAACCTAAAACCCTATCGTTCCACGTGGCACATCCACGTGGGAACAGGACCCTAGCGGCCAACTAGAGGGGAGGAGGAGTGACGCGATGGATCTTCCATCGCGGCACTCCTCTTGCCTTAAATCTGGCCTATGGACCGAATCCGGGCTAGAGTCGAACTAGACTCTAGCCCGAGATTATTTTTCGGACATCAACTCGTCGAGACATCGGTCTCGAGTCCCCTAAACCCGGGAACTATATTTAAACACCATTTTTAATCCTAAAAATGGCTCGTACGCTACATTATGGTTTCATGCTCCATATTTTTTAGGGTGACATGCTTCTTGTAATCCTAATGGAAGAGTCGTAATGGATGCTGCTATGCAGTGCCTTGTATGGATATTCCAACCAGGAGTGAAGGGTGAAGAAAAATGTAAAGTTATCATATTTGAAGAGGATGGAAATTGAGGCCACAAACTAAGCAAAACACCTACAATGTTCACATGCGAGACGACTCAAAAAAACAAAAAACCCTATTTTTTAACCAATCTGATACGACCGAGCTTTCTTTGGACTTTGGCTTGGATTCTGTGACAGGTTTATCCACCATCATATAGGTCTTTGATGCAACACTCGTGGCTGCTTCTCTAGTATGCTATGTGTCATCACAATTATGACCAAAGCCAACGTTGAACGAATAGTGAGTTTGTTCCTCAGCCACGTCGTCCAACTGCACGAAGTCCTTCACACCATGGCTATCGAGAGACCGGATGTCCATGAGCCAATCTTACCTAATTTTGATGACTCCACATCATAGTTATATTTGACCCCTGACAACCTTCTATGACCATAGTGATATGCACACCGAGCAAACCCACCTGCTCTAGAGTAAGTTTGAGTCACATGGCACTAAGTATGGGGGTAAGCGACCAACTGGTATAGATTTTCAAGACACTAGTAGTTATGGGAGCATCATCATTTTGGATAGTTTCTAATAGAACTCCTAAGTAAGCTGTTCGTGCAAAAAATTGAAGAAATATATACGTGATGGAAAATATACAATGAGATTTTTACAATATCTGAGATGAGTTCGTCAAAACATTGTGCATAGTCGAGTGGCGATGAAACAAGAATCAAGCAGTCACTAGGGAGACGTCCAATGCAAACCAGGCAATGGTATCTTACTCGACAGCTCGAACATGGAAGTGTGAGGCTCGTTCGTGACAAGGCAAAGCATAACTGACCTGGTTATGGTTTCCTGTGAGTGAAAGAATGTGGACACTTGACCTGGTCGTCAAGATCTACTCATTGAATAACAACAACCCATTAATTTTTAGGGCAAATACATCCGAGCTGTGTTGTTTGCGCCTTGCATGCACACGAACTGACGAGTTCGAATCGCGATGAAGGCTGGTGCCTGTTTCGAAGAATCGACCATAAAAATATCATCCTCGAATTTTCATGTCTGGCTCATACCTTGTAACATGCTGCATACCTTTGAGGCCACGCTACCGTCGGAATCGATTCTTACATGTCCTGCTCTAACGGCCAAATTACTTGTGATGCTACTTGATAACGACGTTGATGCTTGTACAACAAGCTCTTCGATGTTTTGCGTGAACTCAGGTCCAATCCATAGGTACTGAAGAATAGTACCCAGAATTACCCCAACCGCGAGGAACATACGACTCACAAGTCGTGCGAAATTGGAGGCAGCTCTCGTTGGCTTACGATGCATGTGCTACGTTCTTGATTTGTCGGTGCATTTGTTTTGTGTCGCATTGAAACATTTTGGTCATATTTCACCAGTGGTAAGAGGTGTCGAAATTGACGGAATAGTCTATTCTTCCACCCGTCCGTTTCGCTCCATGCGCGGATTTGGCTGCTTGCGACATGATTGGTTTTCCCCTCACACAGACATCAAATGGAAAGGGGCTCCCAAGACAGGCCCCTCCGATCAACCAGGAAGTGCGAAGGCGTCATCCATCTACGAATTCCGATGGAAGGCAACATGCATCAAGACGGGTGTCGAACTAGGCACCCTGGAAAACCTTATCCGTATTTTTATACTTCATTTGACTCAGGTCATGCCAAGACTTTAACGAAAGCCTCCCAAGAAGGGAGGCACCTGTGCCACCACTTGTCCGAGTGGAAGAGGATATGGAGCATGCCATTGAAGGCATCCCCATGTCACGACGAACGGAGTGTAGATGGTGAAGAGGTTGAAGCTGCGAGGCAGAACACGGCTTGGGAATGTTGGACACTTGAGCAATCTATAATTCATGGCAAGTGCACTTTGATGACAAGTGTCCAAACGATCGAACGCATATATGCAAGTTTCGAGTTACAAATGAGACGTAGTCGAGGTCGTCGAGTCAATTGCCGAGCGACGCACGTGCAGTCGCCTTGTGAGTGGTCGGATTGAGAAGCTTCGCCGAGTGTGAACCGAGGGGCGCTCGGCGTGACGGTCACACACCGAGCCCTTGGGATAAACCTCCCACCCTCAACCCCTTGGTGTGTGGGCCCACCCTTGAGATGTCGCACGACCCTCTTCTAGCAGCAAGACTGCTGCTAGTGACCGAGGTTCCCTCCGTGCGACTCTCCCGGCGGCGTTTGCACCAAGGTGCGCTGCGGAAGACTTGTAGGATCGAATGGACGTGTGCGAGGCAATGCTTGGAAAACAAGCAGAGTTGGGCAAGGAATGAATCCTTTAGACTTGATGGATCAGTACAGGGCAATGTACAGAGTCTCTGGGTAAGATTGGCATGCCTAGAACACCCCTAGGCTTCCTTATGTACCAGCCCCTATGAGCCAACCGAAAGCTACTCAGCGCCTCGAAGCCCTCTATCGAGGCACAATCATGCAAATAACACAAGAATCATGTAGTACGCGTCACGAGCTTTCCAACGCACCAAAGAACGCCTCAATCCGTAAAGAAACGGCTAAGTTATGGCCGTTTGAGTGCTCCACGCGTGACGGCCGCTGGCAGCACTGCCAGCGGTGGTCACGGCCGCCCGAAGCGCCCTTGCTTGCGAATGCAGCTCCAGCCGCCATCCCGAAGCGCCCATGGACCCCAATGAACCTTGCCTCATTGGCTAAGCGTCCATCCAGGGGCGCTTCGGCTGCAGTGGGCGAGAAAGTCGCTCCGCCGTGCTCGGGGTCGAACCGGTATGTCTCCTGTTTTCTGGAGGTGCGCCTCCCACCTTTGCACGGCCGTATCTTTCTCGTCCCTGCACCGAATGACCCGGTTCTTGGGTTGATTTCGTACGGTTTTTCACGTAGAATACAATNTGAAGAAACGGCTAAGTTATGGCCGTTTGAGTGCTCCACGCGTGACGGCCGCTGGCAGCACCGCCAGCGGTGGTCACGGCCGCCCGAAGCGCCCTTGCTTGCGAATGCAGCTCCAGCCGCCATCCCGAAGCGCCCATGGACCCCAATGAACCTTGCCTCATTGGCTAAGCGTCCATCCAGGGGCGCTTCGGCTGCAGTGGGCGAGAAAGTCGCTCCGCCGTGCTCGGGGTCGAACCGGTATGTCTCCTGTTTTCTGGAGGTGCGCCTCCCACCTTTGCACGGCCGTATCTTTCTCGTCCCTGCACCGAATGACCCGGTTCTTGGGTTGATTTCGTACGGTTTTTCACGTAGAATACAATGGGAGCATCAAAACATGCATCTGACTTCGGCATGATGACGTAATCACCGCCTCGACCGGCGGCTCCCATAACATCACCCCCCCTCCGAGGGGGCACCGTCCCAGTGCGCTCCCGGTACGCTCGGAGGACCGTGTTGACAGCACTGCCCCTGTGGAAATCGGCTTCGGGGACCCAGCAGTTGTGCTCAGGCCCATAGCCGAGCCATTGCACCAGGTATTGCCACCCGTTATCGCGCCGACGGTGCCCGAGAATCTTCTCCACCACATACTCCTCTTCCCCCTCCACCAAGACCAGTGGGGAAGGGGCCTGTCCCCGCGCCGCAAACTGCGCATCCGGCTCCTTGTAGGCCTTGAGAAGAGAAGCGTGGAACACGGGATGGATCCCATACTAGTCCGGCAGCTCCAACTCGTAGCTCACCGCAGACCGCTTCTCCTTGACCGGAAAAGGGCCCACCCACCGCGGCTTGAGCTTGTCGCTGCCCACCCCCGCCAGCTGCAGGTTTCGCGAGCTCAGCAGCACCTGTTGTCCCACCGAGAACTCCTCGGCTGTCCAGTGCTTGTCCGCTTGCCGCTTCATCTGCTGCTGTGCCTTGTGTAGCGCCTCGCGTACACCGCGCCACACCTCGATGAAGTCACTTGTAAACTGCTACACCGCGGGTAGGTCCGACGCCGTTGCCATGTCTGAGGGACATGCAGGCTGCACCCAATACACTACCTCAAAAGGAGACCGCCCCGTAGAGGCATGCACTGCTGATTTGTAGGCAAACTCAGCCATCGGGAGCTTGCATTCCCATCCCCCGCCATCCGGTTCCAAGATCCCCCGCAGTAGCTGCTCCATGGTCTGATTGGTGCGCTCAGTTTGGTCATCCGTTTGGGGATGGTAGGCCGACGAAAGAGCCACACGGGTGCCCAGCTTCTTGAAGAGTTCCTCCCAAAACCGGGAGGTGAAGCGCGGGTCGCGGTCCGAGATCATGCACTTCGACACCCCGTGCAGTTTGATGACGTGTTGCAAGAGGAGTTGAGCTGTCTCTGTTGCCGTGACCTTCTCCGCACATGGAATAAAGTGCGCCATTTTGCTGAACCGGTCCACCACCACCAGCACCATGGTGTTGCCCATTGCATTCCGTGGAAGACCCCCCACAAAATCAAGTGAGATGTCCGTCCATGGACGTTCCGGCACCGGTAGCGGCTGCAGCTCCCCTGGCGCCCGTGCCCTCCGCGACTTGATTCTTTGGCACGTGTCACAGCTGCTCACGTACTCCTTGCAATCTGCTCCCATCGTCGCCCACCAATATTGGCGCGCAAGCATCTTGAAGGTCTTGTCGTGGCCAAAATGACCACTATAGTGCGAGTCGTGCGCCTCCTCCAGTAACGCCTGTCGCAAAGACGCACTCCGCGGTATCACAATCTGGTTCCCCTTCTCCCGCCGCCAATACTGGCCGTCCCACTTGCACCCCTTCACCGTACTTCCGGCAAAGTCCTCGTCCTCCGCATACCCGTGTGCAAACAGACTGCGGATGATTGGAGATCCCGCCAGCACCGTGATCGCATGCACGCCCAAGTCCGGGCGACGCNTCGTGCGCCTCCTCCAGCAACGCCTGTCGCAAAGACGCACTCCGCGGCACCACAATCTGGTTCCCCTTCTCCCGCCGCCAATACTGGCCGTCCCACTTGCACCCCTTCACCGTACTTCCGGCAAAGTCCTCGTCCTCCGCATACCCGTGTGCAAACAGACTGCGGATGATTGGAGATCCCGCCAGCACCGTGATCGCATGCACGCCCAAGACCGGGCGACGCGAAAGCGGGTCCGCTGGGTTGATCCTTCCTGGTTTGTACTGGATCTCGTAGTCAAAGCCACCCTCCAGTAGCTCCATCCACCGTGCTTGACGACGACTCAGGTTCGGCTGCGACTTGAGGTACTTGAGCGCGTAGTGGTCTGTGTGCACCACACACCGCCGTGCCTCAAGGTAGCACCTCCATTGCTTGAAGGCCTGGACCACCGCGAGCATCTCCTTCTCGTGGATCGGGTAGTTTAGCTCAGCCTCTTTCAGCTTCTTGGAGTAGTATGCGATGGGCTGCGACCCCTTCCCTTGGTCCTGCATCAGCACTACGCCGATCGCATAGTCGCTTGCGTCCGTTGCCAACACGTACTCCTTGCTCATGTCCGGATGCACCAACACCGGGGCTTGGCACATAGCAGCCTTCATTGCACCGAAGGCTTGCCCCTCCTTTGCACCCCACTCCCATTGGCGCCCCTTCTTGAGCAAGTTTGTCAAGGGTGCTCCCATTGCCGCGTGCCCCCGGATGAACCTCCGGTAGTAGTTCGTAAAACCCAGAAAAACCTGGATGTCATGCACGCACGCCGGCTCTGGCCACTCCTTCACTGCTTCCACCTTTTTTGGGTCCATGCGGATTCCCCTCCCGCTGACAATGTGCCCGAGGAACTCCACCTCCTGCTTGGCGAATTCACATTTGCTGAGCTTGGCAAACAGTTGTTCCTTTCTCAGCACTTCCATCACCGTCCGCAGGTGCTCTTGATGCTCCTCTATCGTCCAGGAGTAGACAAGGATGTCGTAGAGGAAGACGACCACAAACTGGTCCAAGTAGGGGTGGAACACCCGGTTCATCAACGCCATGAACGTAGCATGAGCATTCGTTAGCCCAAAAGGCATCACGAGATACTCAAAATGTCCATAGCGCTTCCGAAATGCAGTTTCTTCCACATCCTCCTCCGCAATGCGGATTTGGTGATACCCCGACCTTAGGTCCAGTTTGTTGAAGACACGCACACCTCGAAGCTGGTCAAACAACTCCTCGGCCCGTGGCAACAGGTAACGATTCTTCACCGTGATGTTGTTGAGCGCCCGGTAGTCCACGCACATCCGTAGCTCTCCTGATTTCTTCTTGACGAACAGCACCGGCGCCNGCTGAAGACACGCGCGCCTCGAAGCTGGTCGAACAACTCCTCGGCCCGTGGCAACGGGTAGCGATTCTTCACCGTGATGTTGTTGAGCGCCCGGTAGTCCACGCACATCCGTAGCTCTCCTGATTTCTTCTTGACGAACAGCACCGGCGCCGCATACGGAGACACCGACGGCCGAATGAAGCCTTGGTCCACCAACTCCCCCAACTGTTTCTTGAGCTCCGCAAGCTCCGCGTCGCTCATGTGGTTGTAAGACCGCACCGTTGGTGACGACCCTGGCACCACCTCGATTTTGTGGTCAATGTCGCGTTGTGGCGGTAGCCCCTTCGGCAACTCCCCCGGAAAAACGTCCCCGAACTCCTTGAGCACCTCCCCGACACCGGGAGGTAACTCTGGAGCTCCTGCACCTTCCCCCGGCTGCCCCTCCGCTGCTTCGACCCTTGCAATCTGCTGCTCCGCTGCTTGTTGTGGACGCACCCATGCCAAGTAAACCTGGCCACCCTTGCGCTCGCACCGCTTGAGCTGCTGCAAGTTGATGACGCGCAGCTGCTTCCCCGCTTCCACCACTTCTGACTCCTTCCCCTCACTCCGCCACAAAGGCAAAGTGATACCTTTCCCGTCCGCCTTCACGACCACCCGGTTGCACCTCTAATCCACCTCCGGATTCCAGGCGTGCAACCAATCCCGGCCGATCAAACCGTCGTTATCACCCATAGGGCAAGTGTGGAACTCCATGTCACACACCAACTCACCCATATGGACTTTGTGCTTGACGAGAGGCCTGCCGCACTCCACCACTCCGGACACCTGCCGCGCCTTGGCCGACGTCCCCGGCTGCCGTGCAAGCTCCAACCTCGTCGCCAACCCGTCGTTGAAGAAGCTATGGCTCGCGCCGCCGTCTAGCAGCCCACGTAGCTTCCTCCGACCCTTGAAACTCCCCTCCGGAATCTCAAGAACCAGCTCCAGGATGATCCCTGGAAACTACCGGGTCTCACCTTCATTCTGCAACAACACTTGAGGCAGCTCCTTAATCGGCAAAAGCCTTTCAGGGCTGGTGCTATCCCTTGCGGATGAAAGACTTCCAGCAGTAGGTCGTCCCCTCCTCACTGCTGCTGCCCGTTTCCCTGCTGTGCCTTGCGCTTGGGGAAATCCTGCTTGCGATGACCCTCGTCACCACAAGCCCAAAACTTGCCTCTCGGTCCTTGCTGTCCGCCCGTGCCCCGCTGTCCGGCTTGGATTGCATCCACCTCCATGGGCACAGCCTGACCCGGCTGCCCCACCCATGGTTGTGTTGCATAGCTGGTCCGGCGCGCATTGTAGCTTTCCGCGTCGATGCGCTCCGCCGCCGAGACCAACTCCGCAAAAGTCCGCAACCCGAGCACCGCGAGTTCACATTGGACGTGCGGCTTCAGGCCGTCATGGTAGCGGTCGTACGCCTCCGCGTCCGAGAGGTCGTCAATCTGCGGCGCCAAGGGCATGAAGTGTGTAGTGTAGTCCTGGACCGATACGCCTTGCTTGACGTGCTTGATCTTGTCACGTGTGACCCAGCTGCCGTTGAGGAGGTCAAAACGCGCCTGGAGCATTGTCTCGAACTGCTCCCACGTCTCTGGCTTCTCCGTCAACGCCCGCGCACCGAGCTGCACTTCCCGCCCTAGCGGCAAACTCAGCAACGGCTCAAGCCGTGGCCTGGCCCCAGCCCATTCGGCAACCCAGCGGCGTTCTGCCGGCACAATGCCGACCACCACTACAGCGCCATTCCCCAGAGTAGCGTAGGCGCATACTCCAGTCTTGTGGCATCTTCTCCCACGGGAACGCTCAACGCCGTGAAGCACGAGTTCACCGTGAAGAGCCACTCCCTCGCACTGCCCTTGCCGGTGTAGAACTCCGGCTCCTTCAGCTTGGGCCGCCGAAAGGCAGGTGCGGATGCCAATGCGACACCCCCCAACGCACTGCTCCCTTGGCCGACGTACCTCGCCTCAACCTCAGCGCGCAACTGTTGGTTCTCTTGACGCAACTCGTCAAGAGCACGCCAAATCTCCTCCATGAGGTAGGCCTGGTCGTATGCCGTGGCTGCCGTGCTTCCGGTTGTGACAAAAAACTTCTGGCCAAATGCAGTTGTGGCAGATTTGCTGCCTCCCCTGGGTCCGCGCAAAACCGAGCGAACGTCCACGCGCTCTGATACCAAATGTGAACCGAGGGGCGCCCGGCGTGACGGTCACACACCGAGCCCTTGGGATAAACCTCCCACCCTCAACCCCTTGGTGTGTGGGCCCACCCTTGAGATGTCGCACGACCCTCTTCTAGCAGCAAGACCGCTGCTAGTGACCGAGGTTCCCGCCGTGCGACTCTCCCGGCGGCGTTTGCACCAAGGTGCGCTGCGGAAGACTTGTAGGATCGAATGGACGTGTGCAAGGCAATGCTTGGAACACAAGCAGAGTTGGGCAAGGAATGAATCCTTTAGACTTGATGGATCAGTACAAGGCAATGTACAGAGTCTCTGGGTAAGATTGGCATGCCTAGAACACCCCTAAGCTTCCTTATGTACCAGCCCCTATGAGCCAGCCGAAAGTTACTCAGCGCCTTGAAGCCCTCTGTCGAGGCGCAATCATGCAAATAACACATGAATCATGTAGTTCAGGTCACGAGCTTTCCAACGCACCAAAGAACGCCTCAATCCGTAAAGAAACGGCTAAGTTATGGCCGTTTGAGTGCTCCACGCGTGACGGCCGCTGGCAGCACCGCCAGCGGTGGTCACGGCCGCCCGAAGCGCCCTTGCTTGCGAATGCAGCTCCAGCCGCCACCCCGAAGCGCCCATGGACCCCAATGAACCTTGCCTCATTGGCTAAGCGTCCATCCAGGGGCGCTTTGGCTGCAGTGGGCGAGAAAGTCGCTCCGCCGTGCTCGGGGTCGAACCTGTATGTCTCCTGTTTTCTAGAGGTGCGCCTCCCACCTTTGCACGGCCGTATCTTTCTCGTCCCTGCAGCGAATGTCCCGGTTCTTGGGTCTATTTCGTACGGTTTTTCACGTAGAATAAAATGGGAGCATCAAAACATGCATCTGACTTCAGCATGATGACGTAATCACCGCCTCGACCTGCGGCTCCCATAACACCGAGGAATCGGGGGGCTTCGAAGATCAATGGTGAAGATGCGAAGTGCATCTTTACACAGATCGTCATTTCTCGATGCGTCGAGAAGTCAACCAAAAGTTCGTAACATTTCTGTCGACGATTATGAAAAGTGGTCGAAGTTGTCAAAAAGTTTGAGAAGGATCGCCGCAGGGTGAGGGCAGTTGGCCAAAGTGCACTCGATGATTGAATTGAAAAGTGCATTCTCTTTGTGCGATGGGCCATTTGTGTTATGAGAGAAATTCCCACTCGAAAAGATTAGAGACTCGTGTGCGTATGGTTCGTAACACCATAGACACCGACGACACAAAAAATTGAGTGTGCATCTTGGGATATCACAAGATGTGGGAGCTCTTACAAAAACCTGTGTGATAAATATGTGCCCTCGATTGTTTTGTAAGTTGGATTCGAAGACTGTTCAAGTGCTTTTTCGACATTAAACGAGCATCTCATTTTATGAGCCCAAAATGGCTTAGCTACGTTCTACCTCTATACCTCTTACAATTCCACCTACGGAACCATATCAGCGATGCAAAAAAGTTTTCTTGGTCTGTATGCTCTGTTTGTACTGTGCTGCTTTTGGCCCAATCGTGAGTTTTGAGGACATTTTTGAGATTCTCTTTCTAGATGTGCTATTTTATGTCGACGTGCAGTTCTGCCATGGGACCACGTCGGAGGAAAATGCACTTTTAGCGATGTTTTGAAAAAGGCACGCAAAAAAACGTCACTTCTTGTAAGGAGTACACGAAAAGGTTACGCTTTTAGACGAGCACGTGAAAAAGTCACTTTTTCGGAGGGGCACGCGTAAAGGTCACTCTTTTGGAGGGGCACACAGAAATGTCACTTTTCGATGGGGGCATGCAAAAAGGTGAAAAAGCACAAACGTCACTTTTTGGAAGGGCGTACAAAAATGTCACTTTCTTCGTGCTTGCGCCATGTCAGCGCATATGTCATCGAAATCAATTAACAAAAAGTCGTCCATTTCTTTGTTCTCTCTCTTTGTAAGAAACAGGATGCGACAATGTGCCGCGAACTTTACATCTCGCAAAGGAAGTTTCTGGGTTGACATAAGAGGACCTTAAGTGAGAGCTCCCATCTCCTCTCGCTACCTTCACCTTGCCAACCTTCGCTTGTCGAATTTCATGGCATGGGAAATGCGAAAATGACACACTTTTGTAAAAGACGGTCAAAAAGGTCACTTTTTGTCCGGATGTACAAAAATGTCACTTGGTCGGTATACACACAATTATGTCATTTTTTCTTAAACTCTTGAAAATAGCACATTTTGTTCGCTAAGTCTAAAAAAAATTCATCATTTTTGTGGATTATACAGCCCATCATTCATGTGTTTGTATATTGTTGTGTGAGGTCCTAAACTGTTTTAACAATGCATGGGTATCTATATCTATATCTATATCTATATCTATATCTATATCTATATCTATATCTATATCTATATATATATATATATATATATATATATATATATATATATATATATATATATCTATATCTATATCTATATCCATATCCATATCCATATCCCTATCCATATCCATATCCATATCCCTATCCATATCCATATCCATATCCCTATCCATATCCATATCCATATCCCTATCCATATCCATATCCATATCCCTATCCATATCCATATCCATATCCCTATCCATATCCATATCCATATCCCTATCCATATCCATATCCATATCCCTATCCATATCCATATCCATATCCCTATCCATATCCATATCCATATCCCTATCCATATCCATATCCATATCCCTATCCATATCCATATCCATATCCCTATCCATATCCATATCCATATCCCTATCCATATCCATATCCATATCCCTATCCATATCCATATCCATATCCCTATCCATATCCATATCCATATCCCTATCCATATCCATATCCATATCCCTATCCATATCCATATCCATATCCCTATCCATATCCATATCCATATCCCTATCCATATCCATATCCATATCCCTATCCATATCCATATCCATATCCCTATCCATATCCATATCCATATCCCTATCCATATCCATATCCATATCCCTATCCATATCCATATCCATATCCCTATCCATATCCATATCCATATCCCTATCCATATCCATATCCATATCCCTATCCATATCCATATCCATATCCCTATCCATATCCATATCCATATCCCTATCCATATCCATATCCATATCCCTATCCATATCCATATCCATATCCCTATCCATATCCATATCCATATCCCTATCCATATCCATATCCATATCCCTATCCATATCCATATCCATATCCCTATCCATATCCATATCCATATCCCTATCCATATCCATATCCATATCCCTATCCATATCCATATCCATATCCCTATCCATATCCATATCCATATCCCTATCCATATCCATATCCATATCCCTATCCATATCCATATCCATATCCCTATCCATATCCATATCCATATCCCTATCCATATCCATATCCATATCCCTATCCATATCCATATCCATATCCCTATCCATATCCATATCCATATCCCTATCCATATCCATATCCATATCCCTATCCATATCCATATCCATATCCCTATCCATATCCATATCCATATCCCTATCCATATCCATATCCATATCCCTATCCATATCCATATCCATATCCCTATCCATATCCATATCCATATCCCTATCCATATCCATATCCATATCCCTATCCATATCCATATCCATATCCCTATCCATATCCATATCCATATCCCTATCCATATCCATATCCATATCCCTATCCATATCCATATCCATATCCCTATCCATATCCATATCCATATCCCTATCCATATCCATATCCATATCCCTATCCATATCCATATCCATATCCCTATCCATATCCATATCCATATCCCTATCCATATCCATATCCATATCCCTATCCATATCCATATCCATATCCCTATCCATATCCATATCCATATCCCTATCCATATCCATATCCATATCCCTATCCATATCCATATCCATATCCCTATCCATATCCATATCCATATCCCTATCCATATCCATATCCATATCCCTATCCATATCCATATCCATATCCCTATCCATATCCATATCCATATCCCTATCCATATCCATATCCATATCCCTATCCATATCCATATCCATATCCCTATCCATATCCATATCCATATCCCTATCCATATCCATATCCATATCCCTATCCATATCCATATCCATATCCCTATCCATATCCATATCCATATCCCTATCCATATCCATATCCATATCCCTATCCATATCCATATCCATATCCCTATCCATATCCATATCCATATCCCTATCCATATCCATATCCATATCCCTATCCATATCCATATCCATATCCCTATCCATATCCATATCCATATCCCTATCCATATCCATATCCATATCCCTATCCATATCCATATCCATATCCCTATCCATATCCATATCCATATCCCTATCCATATCCATATCCATATCCCTATCCATATCCATATCCATATCCCTATCCATATCCATATCCATATCCCTATCCATATCCATATCCATATCCCTATCCATATCCATATCCATATCCCTATCCATATCCATATCCATATCCCTATCCATATCCATATCCATATCCCTATCCATATCCATATCCATATCCCTATCCATATCCATATCCATATCCCTATCCATATCCATATCCATATCCATATCCATATCCATATCCATATCCATATCCATATCCATATCCATATCCATATCCATATCCATATCCATATCCATATCCATATCTACATCTATATCTATATCTATATCCATATCTATATATATCTATATCTATATCTATATCTATATCTATATCTATATCTATATCTATATCTATATCTATATCTATATCTATATCTATATCTATATCTATATTTATATCTATATCTATATCTGTATCAATATGTATATCTATATCTATATCTATATCTATATCTATATCTATATCTATATCTATATCTATATCTATATCTATATCTATATCTATATCTATATCTATATTTATATCTATATCTATATCTAT
>SZWC01030456.1:0-12938 GCA_023375785.1 Penium margaritaceum | reverse complement strand
AGAGAGAGAGAGAGAGAGAGAGAGAGAGAGAGAGAGAGAGAGATATGAGAACTACCAAACACACAAGATAAATACCTAGTGTGGCGCATGGCGGGTGATGGACGCGACAATGTCAGTTTGTCCATAATCCGTTACGAAACCATCCTTTTGGCAGTAACTATGCTCACAAGAATCCAAATGCAACCCTGTCTAAATGTATAGATGCACAATCTTGTGCTGGACACTACAACTGGTCACACACGCAAGTTCATAATCGATTGGTGGGCGGGTGGTGTAAAACATTCAAATTGGGCTCAAGAGCAAGTCCATCAAGAACTATAGCGACTGTAAGAAAACATGAATAGCACCCTAGCAAGCAGCCGAGACTCCATGGCAACTGTTTTGCAGCTGCTAGTGGTTGGTGCTCCAGCACCGGCTTGGTCCACATCAGGGATCTGCACTAGCATGGAGATGGTTGAGTGGTCATTTTATGGTGTATATATAGACAAGGATGGCTCATATTGCAACACTCCCCCATGACCCAATGGTACGCATGTCCACACACGTTTAGAACTGAGAGAACTGCGTAACCAGATGCTCCACAATGAATACACACAAAACCAACTTCAGCCACTCTTGGCCAAAAGGGCGAAGCCTTACAAAACAGATGGCCACCATGAACTCTTTGTGTGGAAATGCCTTGGCCAGAAACTCAGCCTCCTGCATACCATGTAGACCCAGATGACGGAGATAACCTGTCCCTCCATAGCATCACAGAGAAATTCATTCTTGGAAACAATGTGCTTTTTGAGTGCATGAAACACACCACAATTCTCTTCAATGGCAAGAGCACTCAGATTTTCATAGCATAGAATGATGCAAGGCAAAGACTCATTAATTCACAGAATAGATGCTATAGACACACCACCTAAAGACCCTTAGCCCCCGGCACAATATAGTTAGCCTCTCATCACCTATGTGTGATGCAGCCCTACTTGCCCCTGCGCCACAACACAGCGGTGCCACCCAGCAGGAACATGTAGCCAGACCAACTATGCCCATGAAGGCTCTAGGCCTAGTCATTGTCCGTGTAGGCGTGGACTACCAGCAAACACTACCATTGAAATCAGTGTCTGGTATACGATGTAGAAACCACGCAATGCACTGCTTGCACAGCCACGTGAAGAGCTCTTGTCCAACTGTAAGAACTGTTTAAGGAGGTTAAAGGTTAAGGCAATGTCGGCTCATGTGATCGTGGCCAGGTACATCAAAGAGCCAATGAGACACAAGTATGTGGTCATTCCCACCGTCTCCTTCTGCTGTGTTGGCTCATCCACATTGAGGTAATCCTATCCGTCAGGTGTGATAGTGGTGGTGGTTGTGGAAAATACACAGAGGAGGTCAGAAAATTGCTTTCCCACAACACGAGTACAACACGCCTGATGGAGCATGAGTGTTTTCCATTAGCGATCGCACACAATTCCCATCACAAGGAAGATAGCTACAGGACCAAGGTCCTTCATCTTGTAAGCATTCCAAAGAACTGTCTTGTCCTCCTTCATGGCCTCCATCAAAGGAGGCACAGTTGGAAAGTTTTTCACATAAACCATGATGGCTATGAAGCTCTCAATTTTCCATCTGAGAAAGAGACAAGAGTCGTCGTCACTTTGCACATAATTGGCAGTGTGCTGGAGAATCTCCTGTTTCTAGAAGCGTGATGGCAAGTTCAGGCCGTACAAGATCATGCACAAGAATCAGACCTTGTCAGTGACCTCAAAGCCAGGTGGCTAGACCATGTAGATCTCCTCCTCTAGGGTGCCATGGAGGAAAACATTGTTTGCATCCACGTGGTGCACCTCTTATCCATGGTGAACAACAACCACAAACAGATCGTGAGCGGTGGTAATGTGGACAACGTGTACAAAGGTGTAAGCAAGATCTACAACTCAACTTGTGAGAACCCCTTGGTTGTCAAGCAAGCCTTATAGAGATTCAGTATGCAATCCATCTTTACCTTGTTATAGAAGACCCACTTGGCATATACAACCTTCCGTCGAGGTGGGAGGTCGACAAGCTCATAGAGACCGTGCTCACTAATGGCTCTTACCTCATCCTTGATGGCTCTTACCACGTTGAAGGAGGCACCCTTGGTCTAGGATGCAAAGTTGTGGCATGCTTCTTGTGAGGATGAGCTGAGAGCCATTAGTGAGCACGGTGTCAATATGCTTGTCAAAATCTCGCTTGGGTGGGAGGTTGATGTTGGATATGGGGTGCCCAAAAAGTGACCAAAGTGGGTTGCTCGATAAAAATCATCAGGTCACAAAAGTGAATAGAGGATTTTTTGCTGGTTCTTTAGCACTTTACGGAACTCGATTCGGAGTCCGTTTGAGGGAGATATGGATTTTCAAGGTTTGGTGGCGATGGGTCCGGTTCAAGTGATGGCTCCTGCACTACCAGCACCAATGACGGCCACAATTACTGGCCAAGGAGGTTTGGAGCGGCCTTCAGGGTAGAAAGGCGGCAGGAGGACCTTCAGGGAACTTCACGGAAGGTCCCCACCAAGATTATTGGTTGTGCACATGGCAGGGATGGTAATTCTCTTGTGTGAGAGTGTGACTGCCGCTCATCCCGCTAGGCTAGGAGTGTGCTAGGAGGTGAACTTTGACAGAGTGGTTCTTCCAGCTCCATGTGCCAAATGAGGCGTACTTAGGCTTGTTAGAAAGCTGTGCTGATTTACTTTCTCACGCAAGAGTCGATTCAGACATTCGCGTTCTCTGCAGACCTACATTTGCTTCCGTAATTTCTGTCTGTGCAACCTACAAACTCCCTCTCATGAACAGTTGGTCCTGCCAAGGCGGCTCTTGGTGAGCCTGATCACCTCTCTGAGGGCTGCCCCAGATTCCATCAGTTGACAAGCATGTGATTTTGGTATTTTCTTGTTGATGAAGTCAGAATGCAACCTCAAGATCATTTTCTTCTTTTGTAACTGCCACATGGTTGCCAAAATCAACCATGCCAGGTGGCATGGTCAAAACTTGCTTAGAAAAATTGAGCAAAATCTACAGAAACACAAAAACATTTTCTCTCTACATTTGTCCCCCTTTGGACCAAATTATTGTGATTTTTGATCTTTCCTAGACAAACTTACCTGCACATTCATTAAAAAAAAGCAACAAACGAGAAGGAAAAGTCCCATCCTTATGACCATCAAAATCTGTTGTATTGTTTGAGGTTTTGTGGCTCTTTCTTGTACAATCCCGATTTCCAACCTTTTACAAGGAATGGTGGCACCTCCTCTCCCCTTGGTAAGGAGAGCAATCGCGACAGATTTCAAGACGTTCTCATTACACACTATGCAGTGGCCGAGTTACTGTGTCGGATCCTCATGACGAGGTTTGTGCTCAGGGTGGTATCTCCAAGGGCACATCATTTTCAGTGGGAAGTACTCACTTGTATCAGCTCTTGGCATCAGAGACTCTGGCTCCCGTAAGTTCTATTCAAGTCCACAACCGGCCTCATACGCAAGGTACTCCTTCATCACTGGTGTGCAGACAACACACTCTCGATGTAAGAGGATTAGTGTTTTTGTATTGGCCGACCAATGCAATTACTATTGGTAATAGTGGTTGAAAGGAACAATTTGTTGTGCATGGTGAAAAAAGGCTCATGTGGAAGATGCTGTGGATGTGCATTCCAAAGGGGAGTGCCAAACATTTTTCCACTGGTCCCACTACATGTGTGATCACAATGGTACATAACCACTTCGGCAACATCTTCTGTACATCACGTGTCTTCAGCCACAATTTCTTTGTGCCCAGGAGAACCCGCTCATCAATAGAGAATTTGACCTCACGTATGGACTTTTGAGAATAAACCTTTTGATGTGTCAAGCTGCAGATAAGACTGCCTTTGCATCATGCAACAACACATCCATTTTCTTGACAAAGGCTTGGACGGTGGGAATCTGGTGACCACCACCCTCGTGCTTCACCATTGAAGTGGGTACAATGGGATACTGATCATGATAAAGAAGGAACAGGGTATAACCAGTTGAATTTCTCACAATATTGTCAACAACAGATTTTGCCAACGCAAGGGAATCATCTCAATCTTCCATCAAAGGGTTGATGTACATCTGCAAAATCATTTCCAATATGCGGTTCATGCATTCAGTGTGCCCATGTTTCTATGGATGGAGTTCCATTGAAATCTTTGCTCGTGTTCCATATCATTCATTGAGTGTTTGCGAAAAGAGGCATGTAAGCCAAGGATCACTATCGGAGATGATCTCAAGTGGGATGCCGTGGTACATGACAACACCATCTTAGAAGAGGTGTGCTGCTTCTTCAGCGGTTATCCATGATATTGTGGGCCTGAAATGCACCATACAAGTTGCATGACTGACCACCACACAGATTGCATCAAGGTCCTTCTATTTTTGTTGGAGGCTGGTGATAAATCCATGTCCACACATCTGTATTGGGTTTTGGGAAGCTCTAATGGTTGGAGAAGCCCCCCTCAAGCTTTATTTCTTGCTTTGATCTAGAGGCAGAGGTCACAAAACGCACAGTATCTTTGTACCACATTGCTCCATCCTGGCCACCAGTAATGTTGCGTTAGTGAGCATCCCATATTCTTTGGACTCACATGCTGGGATGTTTGGGGTTATGAAACTCGATTTGTATTTTTTCACAAAGCTTGTTGACTTCTCGGACAACCACCTGCACGCCATTCCAATACAGCCCCTTAACCTTGACCAAAATTCTCTCAGTCAATGCTCCGAGAGTCAATTGTGTAACCCATGTGAATTTGATTATTCAAGGGCTTCAATGAAGTGAGTGGTCTGGGTGCTGGACGGAGTGGGTTTGCACTTTGAGTTAAGGTGCGGCCTGAGATTGTTTTTGGTAGCCCACCATGATTGCCACAGACAGAGGATTGTGACTCAACAGATCTGCCACATTGATGCGGCCGGGCTGGTACTTCCATGTGAAAGTGAAAAATATGAAGTACTCACTGTATTGTGCCTGGCTTCTGGACAAGTTGGGCTGTGTTTGGAAATTTAGAAGGGGGTTATGGTCAGTAACCACTGTGATCTACCCTTTTGCTCCATCCAGGTAACAGTGCTACACCTTCAAGACATGCAAAGTCTCAGGGAGTTCTTGGTCTCTTATCTTGTAACATGTTTCTACATGAAAAAGAATTCGACTCTCATATGCAAATGGATGACTATCTTGCATGAGAACGGCTCTGAAACCAACAGTTCATGCATCACTTGGAACTTCCTATGGGTTTTGGGGATGAAGAAGGATGATTACGTGTGCTGAGTCCAACATCTCTTTGACTTTGATGAAGGCTTCCTTGTAATGTCTCATCCAACGATATGTTAAGTATCTTTTGTGTAAGACTTGTGAGCAGGCTCAACAAGGTCGAGTAGCCCATCATGAAGCATCTAGAATAGTTTGAGAGACAAAGGAAAGATAGAATCTGGCCCATTTTTTTAAGTGTGGGGCCATTCTTTCACTTCTTGTACCTTTCAAGGATCCACAAAAATGCCTTCACTAGTCACAATGAATCCAAGGTACTCAAGCTCCTTCCGTGCTAATTTGTACTTGGTCATCTTTAAAAGGAAATTGCTCTTAGGCAGAACCTCTAACAAGTTGTGTAGATGCATCTAGTGCCCCTCTTCTGTTTTTGAGAAGATGAGAATTTCATCGAAGTACACCAACACAGAATTTCTTAGTTGACTATGAAATACACTGTTTATCACAACTTGAAATGTTACCAGTGAGTTTGTGAGCCCGAAGGATAGTGTAAAAAACTGATAGTTTCCCAAGTGTGTACAGAAGGTAGTCTTTGGTATGTCTTCCTCTGTGATTTGAATCTGCTGATAACTTTGCAATGGGTCAAATGAAGAGAAAATATTTTTTTCCTTGGAGCTGATCAAAGAGTTCCTTGATTTGTGTCAAAGGATAATGATTTTTTATTGTAATCTTGCTCAGCGTGCGATAGTCCACGTACATTTGTAAGCCTCCATCCTTCTTTCTCACAGCAAGGATTGGTGCACCAAAGGAAGATGAACTTGGCTCAATCCATCCTTTATGTAGGTACTCTTTGATTGATTTTTTCCTCTTCTCACTTAGCGGGACTGAGCTGATACATGCCCACAAAAGATGGTAGTGCATCGGGCTCGAGTGGTATCGTGTTACCCATTTCCCTCGCCGGCCGTGGTCCATCTAGGGGTTCTCCGTACACATCTTGAAAATGTGAAATCATTGTTTTCATGCCATTTGGGATGCCATGTACAGGCCCTTCTTCTGTTTTTATCAGTGTGGCCATGAAGCAACAGCATCCTTGTCGTAATCTCTGCTTCACCTGTATCACAGTCAATGCAGCCAGTGTGTAGTTCTTAAGATTCTGAAGTTGGCAAGATGGTGATCTTCTTTTGTCCCTTCATCACTTGTAATCTGGTTTCCTCAAATTCTGTTTTCTCCTTGTGGCTTGCCAACCACGATTCTCCCAAAACAATTTCAAACGGGTCCATCAGGTCTAGAATTGTAAAACATATCCTTGTGCTCAATCCTCCAAGGAAGAGCCATATTGTGCAATCGTTGATGATTGGCACTTCCAAGTTATTTCCGAGCAACACCTTTCTCTGCCAAGGGTTGTGTTCTATACCAATGGCACTCAAGAACGTCACTTTCTCAATTTATATTCAACCCAGTATCACAAAGTATTTGGCTTGGTGTCCCATTGAAATTTCCTTGAATCTGCATGGTCACGTTTTCACTAGCCTTCTGAATGAACAAGCTCACTAGTGGACTTTTCTACAAGTGGTAAATCTGGTAGGCATATGAGCCTCAACATAACTCCACTTTATCACGCACCCTCGCCACATGTGATTACCATGTTTACAGGTTGCAGAAAACCTCCAGTTTTTCAACTATGACATGTCACTTCCTTCCTGTATGGGCACAACAATCGTGACTGCAGTCAGTGATTATGTCTCATGAGCTTGTTTTACCTCATTGATAAAATCACCTAAGTTTTCCCTCACAAATACAACAAGGAATGAACAATTGTCAATATCATCCTTCGTGACATATTTCTGTGGAAGAAAAAATATGGAGTAAAGAGAGTTGGATTGAATCAATGATGAAAATTTTGTTGAAAAACATTGCAATGACAAGAACTCAAACCATTTTACACTTTCATCCACACATATAGAATTCCTCTCATTTTCCATGCTGTCGACTCCCCCAGGAATTTGTCCACTGTCTATTGCCTGATCCTTTGGAACCCATTTGGCTCCATACCAAGATGCTCAAAATCATCAACCCCTTCTTGAACACGAGGGAATCCACAACCATGATTTCGCCTGCACACCCAAATCCTCTAAGTGAATTTAAATACTCGCTGAAACTACCCTCTAGGCGCACGTCCAAAAACACCATTACCCCATCAGGGTCGGGCATGTTGCCCGCCAGGAGCACCTGCTAGTGCATCACCACCAACTTCCTAACCAAGGCGCATACCACCATCTTGGTGTTTGGGAATGCCTCGTTGGTTTGGACCCCCATGAGGAATGTTGCCTTGTCCTTGATGGGCAGAGGGCCATGTTGTTGACAATGCGGGTAATTACGTACAATGTGCCCTGTTTCGTTACATTCCCTGTAGGCGAAGGTGCCAATTGATTGAGGCTTATGATCCTGGAAGCAAGATTTATTGGTCTATCCAACTCATCTATTGAAAGGGTATTTGATTCAACAGTTTCCAAGGAAGCTCAATGACTCATTCCTTATTGTATGAATTGGATTTGACACAGCTCACAAAGCCGAGTTTGCATTGTGCGTCTCAAGTACGTACCTTGTCACTGCTTACAGGCTTGTCCATCACTTTTGGACCTTAATTGTAATGAAGTGAAACTTCATTTTTTGGCTGGCCAACCCATTCAAGAACAGTGTGATTTCTTCCTCCTCTTTCATGTGTTGTGGATGGATAAGCTGGGTTGTGATAGAAAAGTGGTCCACATATCGGTTCAGGGTCAAGATTCCCTGCCTTCCAGCTTGACTTTTGCTGCCTGCGAGTCAATAGGGTGAGAAGAAAATCTCCCATTTGTTCATCAAACTCCTTTCATGTGGGGTTTCCCTCCTGGTTTCTTGCAAACCACATCTCTGCAAGATCCTAAAGACAATTTGCCTTTTTTAGCCATCATTCCATCTATCTCCTGTCATCTAACAGAATCGTTCTCAGCTATGTATAGAGTTTGAATCCCTTCAACTATTCTTGCATGTTTGACTTGCCATCGTATCTGTGAACCAAGTTAAACATGGACCAAATTGTCAAGCTTGCTCTTGGTGGCGGACCTGTGGTGGCAGGCAGCATTATGTTGCTCTTGATGGTGGCTGAACTTGGACATTTTTTGAAATCCTGAATCTGTTTCTGGAGCTTAAAAGCACGTTCAGCCACCTCTCTTACTGCATCCACCGCTGCTGCCTTCTAGATATGTGCCACCATGTGCTGCTTAGCCTTTTGCATCTTGCAAGCAGTGACTTTTTCTTCAGCACATTCTACGATGATAGCAAGCTCTCCGTGGAGTTTGATGATTGCCTCTAAAAGTTTCCGATTGACCGTATGAGTTTGGTTGGTGTTTATTGTGAGGGATAAAACCATATTCTTGTGGCTATGTGTCACTAGAATGATGATTCCCACAATGATATTGTAGTCCTCGCAGTTCAGATTTTCTTTTAACCGCATAACATTATCCTCCGCCTCGTGAAGATGGATCGTTTTGAGTGAAGTGTGAAATATGCTTGGAGAGGCGGCAAGGCCCATTCGGTGGACATTTTTCTTTTCAGTAATACTTGGGTTAAAGGCATCATACTGCTTTTCTATAGCTCCATACACGGGGCTGATTGTCTCAAACTATTCCCTTGTAGCCTTTACGTGAATACCTTGAGTTGAAGATCTCACCTCCCCGTCATCCGAGTCTTCCACAATATGAACAAAAAGCCTTCTAAGCAGTCCAAGGATGATAGTGCGTGCCTCTTTTTCCATCTTCTGCTCGTTTTCCTCAAGTTTTTGCTCATAACTCTCATCATTGGCGATGTCATTTGCTTCAATCTTGATAGAAGTGGCTCCCTCCTCCTTTTCTTCTGTACCATCATCACGCTCATCATCACTGGCCGTCTCATCCTCGGCTACTGCTTCATCTGGATGGATAAGATCCACAGTGTCAGCATCACCACCCACGTGTTTTTGTGAGAGTGTGTGTGCACCTTGGGGAAACCAAACTGACCTCGTCCATATTTCAGGGGAACTAGGGTGAGAGAGGCTAGTTTCTCCAAGGATGGAAACTGACTTGGCTATGGGAGTCAGATTGTGACATCAATCAGTTGATTGTTTGATTTGATGTCAACGCTGATGATGACTGTTGATTTGTTCTTCAATTTATGGACCTATAACTTTCCTGGACCTATAGAAGACATCTCCCCTTTGATTTGTTGACATGGGACGCGAGCCTTCTTCCATTGACCTATAGCTTTCTTCTAGATGAAGCAACCATCATGTAGAAGGCATCTGTCCCTCTAGGAACCATCAAGTTCCTTGTGGGAGCACTAATCGCATCTGGAAGGAACTTCTCCTTCTTGGATTTTTCCACCAGCTCCTGGAAGCAAGAAGAAATCATTTCAAATCCTTGGATCATCCAAGGTATCTCCTGTACCATGTGGTTGCCTCCACTTCAAGAAATCTCAATTCTAGGAAACATTGGACCTGAAGACTTAGAGCTGATAACACCTTGACTTCACCCTCCAGCGTGGTCCTCTTCTTAGCCATTACTGTTCCCTCATAGGAATTGATAGCGCCCTCTCGGCCTGCCTTGTGGCCATGGTCCACCATCGGTGCCATTTGGAACTTGTTTTTTTCACATAGAGAGCCCAGCTACTAGAATTTACGCTCTCTATCTCTCTGTGTTGCACATTCCACTGGACCACCTATGCCCATTATCTTGTTCAGGTGCATCCACTGCTGGACCTTATGCCCTGTGGTGCTCTTGGTCTTGGTCCGCTCATGCATTGAGTCCATTTGGCTCAACCTGAGGACAGGCCCTCACTTCCTCCTTGCTCTGCTGTGTGGCCCTCTGTGCCACCACCAACGCCTCCTCTCAAGACTTGGCGGTCCCTTTTGTTTCTGACTCATGGCTCCAATCCACCAACTCTGTAGCCGGAGCATGTCTTTCTCCGTTCAAGCGCGCGACGCCATGCTGCCGTTCTTGTTCTTTTCAGGCATTGAAGTGGAGCCTTGTGCATGCTACGGGATGGTACCCGGTACCGGCCCTTGACACGTCAAATTATGGCGCTCTTGTTGGTGGAGCAGCTCCCCCTGAGCCATGGCGGTAAGTCCCTTTGAATCCACTTGAGGAAGCACCTCTTTCCATCCTCTTCTTGCTACATGGTCCTCCAAGCCACCACCACTGCTCCCCAATGGAAATCGGAAGTACCTGTTCGGCCCACCTTTTTGCTCTTATTCACCACTCCTGCACCCTTGGACTTACTTTGTCTGCTAGAAGAGCAAGGCCGTTAACCAAAAATGCTCTCCCTTGGATTTTCTGCCACCTGGTCCACCTTCTTTGTCTCATTTCAAGGCGTGGCACCCAGCACTTGGCATCCTGTTGCATGGTGTGCCTTGTAGACCAGTTGTGCCACCATAGCCCAGAAAGTACCCTCCATTCCGCCTATCACGCCCTTCAGTTTGCCCCTTTTGAAAGCAAATCCAACCACTTCCTTGCTCCAACGGCTTCCCATGTTTGAACCGTGTTTCCTCAAGGTGAGGAAGCTAGCTCGTATCAGATGCACACCTCATTTGTGCGCAACACGTGCCCCAACACGTCCGCTGCCCTCCCTGTTTAAGGAGGCAGTCCTTCCTTCTGAAAGGCACTTTGAGTTCCTCCTCAATGAGGCAGCTCACGGACAACACCCTTATTGCCAAGTCAGGCGCTTCAAGCTTTATCCCCTTAGCGCCCCTCTTTCCCTCCAACTCCTCCACCAAAGTTTTGCATCCATGGAGAACGATACCTCCATTGTGCTGTTTTGCGGCAGTCTCATTGAGAGAATCCACCTTCAGCTCCACCGTGGAGGTTGTGGAGGTTGCATGTCTGTGGCATGCCTTGTGGTCCCTGAGAACATCAGCTCTTGTAGCTTGGAGATGACCTCTTGAATTGTGTGTCTGCGATAGCTTCAGCCTACTGCCCTCTCATATATTTTTTTCAAGGGAGTCCACAGCTTCCGCTATGCATGTCCGTTCACAGTGGCCCCTCTGGTTACATATTTAGCAGGCCCCCATTTTTGGGCAAGTTGGATCTTACTTGCTCCAAACATGTGCCGCTCAACAGCCTCAGATTTGGCCATCGTTGCTCCCTTCACGGAGCAAATGAAGTTGGTGATTGCAACCCTGGTGTGCTATCCTTCAGCCAGCTTTTGTGGCCAGATCTGTAGCTCCCCTTGTGCAACCCCTTCTCCCATGGCTTTCCAGGCCACAGTGATGGCACTCCCCCTTCTTGGCACAGCGTGGACTCTTCCTTGCTCCGTGAATTCTCCTGCTCATTACAAGAAATCAATGACAAGGGTGATTGCTGCGGACAACATCCCTTGCTCTGCCCCGACGGTTTTGTTTTCCTTCTCCCAGCTAACACTGTGATCCTGCTTAGTTCTCCTCTTAAGAAACACATAACGCATATGGGAGACAAAGATCCATATTCCATTATGTAAGCATGATTCTGTTGGCTCAATCTCCTCCATGGTAACGTGTAGGAAGCTCTCCACTGCGGCATAGAGGGTAACAATTGCTTAATGAGGAGGATACAGTGTTTCCACAACACTATGTGATGATGCACAGCCTCTCCCAAGCCTCCAACACATGGATGCATCCTTGGACGTGCATGACGTCCTTGCCATGCCAGCTGAAAAAGAACCATCACATTTTTTTTCTTTTCCTTCAAGGCTCCTCCTTCTCTACTCATGGCCATCCATGGAGGAACTCTCTCCTCCCCCTCAACCAGCTGGAGCACATCCTTCTTACAAAGGCGGACTTCAGGCTATCACCTCAGACAAAGGGAGTCCATCCCATCAACTCTCTCCTCCCCCTGGTTGTTTCCATGACTTGATGCTAGAAGCACGGATATAGGTACACTTGCAATCCTTTGAAGGTGTGGGCTCATAACCCTTTCTTGGCCTGAGAGTGTGTGTGCACCCTTGAGGAGACCAAGCTGACCTGGTTCATGTTCCAACTATTTTAAGGGGACTGGGATGAGAGAGGCTGGTTGCTCCTATGATGGAAAATGACTTGGCTATGGGAGCCACATCGTGACATTGACCAGTTAGTTTTTTGATTTCATGTCAACGATGATGGTGATTGTTAATTTGTTTTATACTCCCAGGACTGTCTGGCCTTTCATAGCCAAAGGTGTAGCGTTTACCATGCATACAAGAAACCTCAAGAGGCAAAGCTTCCTAGCCGCTTCCATGCCTTCTATACTTCCATGCTATGCGGAAGGTGTTATGTTCTGTGTATGCCCCTGGTCCAATCAGCGGAAGATTTAGACTGGGTATGCACTGCGCTTGTAGCGCAAGTCCCCCAGCGACATGCAAGAGAGGCTAAGAGAGACAAGGCATGCACTACTCATCTTTGTGGAGTAAGTCCCCTTGGTCTACTCTTGGTAGTGTACCTGGTGCATGCTCCTTAGGACAACTTCCTATAGCCTAGTGGGTGAAGGTGCCGTCTCGCAAGCGAGAGGTCCGGGGTCGAATCCACCCAGGACCAAATTTTCTTTGTGACCAAAAAAAGGCCAAGGAAGCTTCCTAGAAGCCTCTAAGGTCCAAGGTGGATCAAGCGCCACTTGGCGGTCACAGAGGGTGCCATGTCATCAAAACTGATGACACTGTCTAGGGTAGCCTTGGGGGGAG